>JASVER010000053.1:4313672-4485851 GCA_030449065.1 Oceanodroma leucorhoa
CTCTGAATTCCACCGCAGTTGTTGAGGTTTTGCCCCGCTCTGTTTAAATATTTCTGAGTAGTTTGGTTAGAATGGAAGAAAAAAAAAAAAAGGTCAATGCAAACCCATTTCAAATAGAATACTTGTCATCATAAATCTTAGCTCCTATTTGACTAAGCATGATTGCTACTGACTTACATGGCAACGTCTTCTAGAGGAATATCGATGTTTATCTGTCAAAGGTGTTTAATAAATGGCACCAGATAGGACTGGTTTGTGCTGACTGAATTTCTAATTCCCAAGGCCTGCTTACATGCCATGGGGAAGAAAAAAGTGGACAAATCAACGCAAAACTCCTGAAGACAAAATTGTTAGCACTTATTAAACACATTGCTGTCATTTATACAGGCCCAATGTGATGTCAACTGTCTTAAAGATTTTTGAGAACTGAAAGAATGTAAGCAATGTCTGAGGGATCCTTTGGGAATAAATCGTCTTTCCTGGGTTTTGTTTTTTTCTGTTAATTGCTGACTTGCTGAGGGCAGCCCTATATGCAAGCAGTGCTGACGGCAGGATGTGCCATTAACCTAATGCTTCGGAGCTTTCCCTCACCTCCAAGGTCCTTTTGCAAAAATAAAGGCACTGGCCGTTATCTCTTACTTTTCTCTAGAAAGTATGGAACAGAGTCAGGTTGTGGTGTGTCAAGCAACTAGACATGCTGTACAGGGAAAAAAACGTTTGTCCTTACAGCAACACAATCAAGGTAAAAGGAAGGAAAAAAAAATAGTACTGCCTGCACTCAGAATGCACAGCAAATATAAAACATCTGCTTGGATTATTGCTGGCCCTGTCTTGTTTTGTATGGTTTGGGGGTGGGGAGGAGGGGAAAACTCAACCCACTGATATTTTGCAACCTGCTTGCAAGCAGCCTGAATTCAAAGCAACAAACATATAACATTAATGACCTCTGTATGGAAGCACATGTGTGGGAGGGACCAAACCTCCTCGCACTCCCATTCTGGGACACTGTGAAGACATTGGGGTTAAGGCAAGAGGGCAAAGGCATCCCTGAACCTTCCAAAATGTGCTGCAGACAGGAACGCGTAGGTACAACTGCAAAGCCAAATTGGCCTGTCTGCCGTGACACTGCTCCTGCACTGTGAACTGCAGGGCCACAGCCGGGTGTTCACAGCACATGCTTTGAAAGCCATCTTCTTATCGCATATTACTCCTATCTTTTTGGCAGAGCGCTTAGTGCACAGTTGCTGGTGTTGTGCTATGCCAGTCTCCCCAGGCTCCTTCCCTAATAGGGAGGGATCTCTAACGCACCGGTAATTTCCTGGAAGCACTTTTTTTTTTTTTTAAACTCTCTTTTTCAGAGCATGGCTGTTTATAGATATATAGATAGAAAGAGATATATACATACACACACATTTTTTATATATATATATATGTATATATATATAAAAATAGCAATTTCATAGTTATATACAGGCATTAATAAAGTGCATAATGTTATTGGCTATTTTCAAATCTCATTTCCTGAGGAAGTGCTAACATACATAGCTCCTCCTACGACATGATGCCGGCAGCCAATGCGAGGGTATGACACTTACTCCCCRGCTTCTAATTCCCACGAATACATCTCCCTGTCTGAAGCCGGAGTCTAAAGGGAGTAGTGACAGCCTCAGTCTTCCAGGAAGCAAGTCAAGGCACTGATCGAGACTTCTTCCTTTGCCAAGGTGAAYGCATCTAGGAGCGACCTCCCTCCGTTTCGGAGCTCTCGGGTGCGCACTACTTGGCGGTGGTCACGGAGCCGTCTTCRGGGATCTTCTCCTCCGAACAGCTTCTTCCCGAGAGCTTGTCGTGGTGCTTGAGCTCGCTGAAGCGCTCCACGACACACTGTGCCGTGAGCCGGGCCTCGGGGTCGTGGTCCCAGCACTCAATAAGAGTTTCACACACCATCTGGATGCCCTGCAGAGAGCACAGAGAGAGCAGCCGTGATGGGGCCAGTCACCACCAAAGCCCCCGTGGGAGAGTTGCTTTAGTGCCCTCTGAAGCTCAGGGGGTTATTCACGTGTGTCCTGGAGGTGCTTTATGGGCTCTGCTGCTACTGTCATGGGGGCATGCTTTTCTTTTTTTTTTTAAAGAAACCCTACTACAACATTTTCAGCACTTTACTGTCATTTCCGGGCACAYGTTTTGATACTTTATAACAAGAAAAACGATGCTTTGAACTAGCGCTATAGAATCAAGTAGTTTTTTTTTTTTTTTTAATAAATATGATCAGAATTCTTGGATAACGTGACTTCCTGCTCAACCCATGCCTTTGCGTGCCTGAATTCTGTTTGGGTTTTTTGAACAACATTCTGATTGCTAGCAATATCAGGCCCTACATCAGCCCTTTATGAATTCCTTGCAGACTAACTAAATCTACGTGCAAATATGGGCCACAGTCCCACAAACACTTAAACACATGTCACTCACAGATGTAACTATTTAACCTTCATTTCAATGCTGATGCACATGTTTACAGGAGCAAAAAACAGTTGCATCTCTGTAATGCATTTTATAAACATGAGGTATTTGCCAGGAAATTGTGTGCTTTGCTTTATGACACTAAAAGCCCATTAAGTAGGATTTATCTTAAACTTCTTATTTAAAAAAATAACATTTCACAACACTGCATTAATTGCATAATTTACCTAATTGGTGATGTTGACTGATGTCAATGTTAATAGCAGAACGTTATTGTCTGTATACAAATAACATTAGTTTTCTGCTGGCATTGAAATTACAAGCAGTAAATTAAATTAAATATTAAACATTAACTTGAAATCAATAGTGCAACAAATCTCATTAAAGGGGGGAAAAAACTGTAATATGTAAATCCATTCCAGAATTTTATCACGATGAATAATGAGTTCATTACAAAAACACGACTACAGAGGAAGGAAATGAATATGGAAGAGCCATTACAGTAAGAGCAACTTCTATGGAGTTCAAAGCAGATCCTCAGCTGCCGCGAACTGTCACAGCCCCACGGAAGCTGATGTGTCACTGCATTTTAGATAGCGCAATGTGAAACGCTGAAGGGATTCAGATGAAGGGAATTAAATCCACCTTCATTAAACGTCCTGTGAGTGTGCTATCAGGCATCCATTTCCTGCCTTAGACTCTTAGCTGAGYCCTGCTGGAGCCAGCTGTGCCCACCCCAGTGACACACAAGGGCAGACGTGTGGTCCTCCCAGTTGGTGGGGTGTCCTGTACTGGGGACAGACTGAGGTCTGGGTTTTACACAGGAAAGAAATCTCTGAAGTTGAATGCAGGACACCGAAGTCCAAATCTGTGATCATTTTAATTGCTATGTAAGCCCAGAGGTGACAAAATTCACAGTGTATCTTACAGCTCTACTCCAGTACCTCGAGCTGCAACCCTCCACGCACTCAGGCTTGCTGCCATGAGAGCAGCCGCGGGCCTGCCCCACGCCTGAGCACCACGGGGATCCCGAGCCCGGTGCTTCTCTGCCCAGGCGCCCTGGGCATGCCGGCACACCGACGCTTGCCGCTATGCCTGGCTGTGCATGAAACGAGGTCCTGGACACTTCTCTCCAAGGCATAACCGTCTGTACTGCCCGTTTCTACCGCCACGTAACGCAGTGCCCTGCCGCAGCGCCCACAGGAGTAGCCCTCTCCTGAACGCTGGCAAGTCTCTGGGCCACCTGACACTGCCCCAGGCCTGCTTTAAGTGCCAATGACTTTTGCTTTATAGGCGCTTTCATCACCTTCTATTAGATGTACATCAGCTGACTCTTCCCAAATGCAGAACAGAAATATTTGCTGACCATGTCTGCCTTTGCATTAGCATAGCAGTATCTTTCTTTCATATCCAGCAACAGATTGGTACTAAGTTAGATTTCCTTTTGCTCTTGAGAAAACTCTGATTATCCTCAAGTTTGCTGACCACAGATCTTCCTGTTGTTCTTCTCTTTCCCTAATCAGTTCTCTACCCTTTTTTACTTTAATTTTTTTCACGAGACCATGTCTTTTGAATATCCCGAGAAATGTTCTCACACTATTCCTAATTTCAAGCATTTTCTACTATTTAATTTTTATCTCCCAAATGATCTGGCTTAGGATCCTTTTCTGCTCTGTTAATTGGGCTCTTCTAAAGTACCACATATGTATTACCAGTTTGGACTTCATTTTGGCTTCGTGGAAAACAACTGCAGTTAACTCATGATCCCTTTTACCAGCTCATCCACAATTTTTATAAAATTTCTGCAACCAGTTCTTTTCTATAAAGATGAGCATTAGTATAATCTCTCCTTCCCAGCTCAACTTGTCATTTAGAAGATGGTTGTATCTATGGCTCCTAGAAATGTCAAGGGCTTTTTAGTACTCGTAACATCAGATATCCAGTCGTCCCTCAAAATATAGCTCTCCKCCCCAGTTAAAGCTCCCCTCCTCAATAACCCTACTCATCACAGATGACTGCATAAGGAGCAAGTCCCTGTGGTCCAGGAAGGGGCTGCACTCTGCCATAGTCATCAGGCGGCAGATGCGTTGCTTTTGGTTGGAAAGATGATTGATTTTGGCCACTCACTTGGCCTTTCCTAAGTAGGTGTTAGACTGTGATTTTAACATCTCAACTGGAATGAAAAAGGGAGTGTTACATTGCTCCTGATGGAAATACTAGCCGATCTTGGTTGCCTGGGCTTTTATAAATGTTCATGATGCTTTCCTTTTGTCTGTAAAGACCACTCAACATATTTCATTGACAAGTGGAACAACCAAGCCTCACTTCTCCTCTGAGACGATTCTCATTTTCTCTCTTCTGATAAAACTGCTCAGAGCAAAGGTGAAGAAATGCATGCCTTTGGCTTGTTTCCATTGAGTTTCATCTACTGAGAAATTGGGCTGCAACTATCGCCTAGGAAGTGCAACCATGGTGTCCGTGAATGGGGAAAGCTGACAGAGTGCTTCACGACATGCAAGGGAAATGGACTGCTAACGCGCAACCTGAATAAAAACAGACTGGCTTGCTGAAGACTCATTTCCTATTTTCTTAAACCTGTCAACAGCTGGGATACAACTATGACTGCTCTCCATGATAAAGTACTGAGATTTGTTTTCTCTGCTGAAGGGGCCCATGTGCGAAGTTGTTCTCTTTGACCTTTCAGAGCCTGCACGCAGTGTGCTGTAAGGCCCTAATTATTCTGTGGCTGTCTGGATGACTGTCAGGTCTCAGGTTTCCAAACTTTTTTTCTGATCACTTTTAGATTACACTGGTGGACAGCAGAAATCCCAGGCTTTGGGGTAGGCATGGTGCAGAGCACTGTGGTGTCTGAACCACGGCAGCACTGGTGTCACCGTGTGACAGAGCTCTAATCCGTGCAAAAGAGAGGTCCAGCCTGTTGGGCAGGACACTGAATTAAGGCTCAGGCTTTGGGCAGCAGCTAAACCTCTAGTGCAGCTCCCAGCTGCTCACATGTGGTGCTCTTACCTGATGGTTAAGCCAGGAACTGGGGATCTCGGGTCGCCCTCTGTCTCKTAGGACATTGTCCTTCATGCTTTCCACGCAGGGGTGTTCTCGTACTTTAGAGCCGAACGGGGGCTCGTACTCTTTCACTTCTGCCAAGAGAATAAGCAAACACAAGGGTATTCAGCTGGGCTGCACTGCTGCCAAGTGTGAAGGGAGCTGGCTGTTCTCTGGAGGAGTAGGAGCTACTGATTAGCTGCTCAGTGCCACTGTTCTGCTTGACCAGCTCCAAACAAAGCAAAGCCAGCTGGCATTTTCAAAAATGTTTCAAATGTGTTTCTCCCACAAGCCCCCTCCCTCCCCTTTTCTTTCCCAGCCAACTAAACAATTTTCATTTAAACCCTTTAGTACATAATCATATTAGCAACAGTCAGAGGAGCAGAGTAACCTATAATGGTTTGTGAGCCTTTCAATCTGTGCTGAGGGAAAACACACAGGAGCTTCAAGGTGAGTTTTGCTTGAGCCAGGCTTGCAAGAACTGGTCCCCCTTAGTTTCCCTGGAGTCCATATATACTTACCAGGTGAAATATAAACTGAAATCTATCTAGGTCATGATAGATCTTAATGTGCCAGATTGCTAGGAGGAAACAGTTGCTTGAAAAGGACAAAGATACAGTAAGGAGCAGGGCTGGAAGCTGCCATGCTGCCCTTGCTTATTACTGAGCTGCGTTCCTTTGTCGAAAGTAGTAGTCTACTCTTATTTTAGGCCTCTTTGCCAAAATGGGTCAGTTTTGGCCCATGATGCAAGGGGCACAGCTTCCTGAAGGGGCTGCTGCCATTCTAGTTTTTGTTTGCATGTTGCATATTTTCTTTGCTTTTCTTTGGAGAGAGAATGAAAGAGGCAGACATATGGGACCTTTGGAGAAAACTCAAGAAATCTCTGAGAGCGGAAATATTACAGTAGATGCTGACACAGTGTAGAAAATGCTGTGGTTTCTTTGGGAACAGATGGAGACTTTACTCACAGGCCTAATGACTTGCTAGTATTAGATAAAGATTTATGAAGTTGGCCTGTTCCGCTGCCTCTTATTTCTTTCTAGGAATTAATTGAGGGCAAGAAAAACTGAAGTGTAATCTACAAGGCAGTCTGAAGAATGCATGTGAGTGCCCAGAAGACGTGTGAAGAGAGATGAACGAGATGGAAGACGCAGTACTTTGCGTAATGTTACAACCAAAGTTCAAATGCAGGGTCCAGTGCTGCTCACCCCTCTCAAGGGGCATTTTGTGGTAAAAAGAAGCTCCGAGAAGGGTGATAACAATAATTAAAGGCCCAGAAAAAATGGGAAGAACCTCTAAAGCTTGGCTTTGTTTACTTTGGAGAGAAAGGTAAGGGGTCATATGATAAAAGACTGAAAATAACTAGTGATCAAGACAACACAGGTCAAATCCTTCTGTCATGTCTCATGATAAAAACAAGGTAGTATTGAACATAACTAAAAAGTGGACTTTTCTCCAAAACCTTAGAGTCAAGCTGTAGATCTCACTTCTACATGATGGCCACAAGACGAAGACTTTATCAGGCTACAGAAAAAGAATTTCTAATGCTTAAAAAGAATAGCCAAGTTATGATAACAAACATTTTGGAAGGGATATTAAACCTTGTGCTTCAAACGTTCAGCGTTTAGAGATCCAGCTGCAAACAACTGTTTGTGCAGTGCAGCAGATCACCCCACAGATGCCTCCTGCAGAGCTCTCATTCCTTCTCCTGAGCCATCTGGTGCTGGCCACTGTCCACACAATGCTCTGGAGAGTGGCTATAGTCCCGAAACACAACTCCTATCTTCTCATACGTAAATAATTTTCTTTAAGAGTCAAGGGCCATAGTCTGCTTTCCTTTCTTTCCTCTACAAGAAGGCATACCAGTTTCACCCGCATTAATCTGATTTAGAGATTACTYAGGCAAAGTAAATTTACAAGACTTTAGCCCTAGAAGTTAATTGGGAAGTTGCCATCTTGCTGGTCAGACCTGGATTACTATGCAGCGGATGCACAGTGATTACAAAGCAGATACCTCTACTTTCAAAGCTAACCAAAATATTAAAGTTTGCTGGGAAAATTTAAATAGTATGACCTAGACGGCCATTTCCTACACCATCTCCATCAGTCATGGTTTGACTGTGGTAGTGGTCATGGACACCAGCCAAGGCTCTGAGATCTTCTTGCAGTATGAGGAGTCAGAGGAGTCCGAATGTCCAACAGACGGAAGCTGGTGCTGTGGTGCTGACCCGTTCCCTCTCGCTGAGCTTAATCCGAAGGCTGTTCAGGTTCATGAGATGGTTCAAGTGGGGGAAGGGAAAGCCTTCCAAGGGAATTGATAGGTTTGTAATACATTTTCCCTGTTTGAGAAATTCTTTCTATGCTATRAGCATTCCTCTTCCAAATATAAAGATTGAATAGGTTTTTCAGGTTTGGGGTTTTTTTGAGTTTGTTTTGTTTGTTTGTTTGTTTTTTAATGGTAAAGAAAGAGAAATTGAGGCCAGATGCCAATTCGCTGTAATGACTTTATAGTAATACAGTCATGCCTTCCCTCAGTTTGAAAAGCGTGCAGCATCTTCTTGCTATTTATTATCTTGCATCTCTTTCCCCTAGAAAGAAAAGCCCACTGAATCCTCTTGCAGTAAATCACCCTTATGCTGTGTCAGATGTCAGACACATTTTGCAGTAATAGTTGGGGTTATTCATGCTACAGTAGATTAACAGATGTCARTTTGAGGTAGGTTAAGATGTTTGTGCCTAGCTGCTTGTGCACTGCTGTATACAGATGCTGAATCTATTTTTCATGCCTTATATGTTTCTTTTTATTGTTTTTAGACCAGTCAGGCACTAAAAATGACAACTGGCTGAAGCACCATAAATACCTCAGGTACCATGACCTACAGCACCTTTAGCGTTCAGTAATGGCAGAGTTCCTTCAACTTTAACCTCCAGCATTTAATCTTCATGGTTGTGAGCTACCTTGYGCTAATAATCACTGTACCTCTGGTTTCCTTTGACACTGGCCTGGC
This sequence comes from Oceanodroma leucorhoa, assembly GCA_030449065.1. Classification (NCBI taxonomy): domain Eukaryota; kingdom Metazoa; phylum Chordata; class Aves; order Procellariiformes; genus Oceanodroma; species Oceanodroma leucorhoa. Next base: position 4,322,198 of record JASVER010000053.1, read on the forward strand.
CATAACTCTCAGAAAGGCTGGGACTGGATTTTTAGCCCCAAACAGAGACATTACTGAAAATCTATTTGTTGCGCCTGATGAATGCTTTGGAAAATTTGGCCATGGGTTCCTCATGAAAAATACGCCTCGTTCATGTAATCTTTTTCTACTCTAAGCTCTTTGCAGTGAGAGTCTCTTCCTTTGGGTCAGAACAGCATACCCGCAAACCCTGTCGACACTCCCTCATGTGATCTGTCTTACTGATTTCTGTGGGACAACTTCTCATGCTGGAAGATGAAGGCTCATTTGTAGAATCAAAGCAGGAGTGAGGTGAAAGAAAGCCAGGAAAAATCAACTRTGAAGCACAGTCCACAGCAGTAGGCTTGTGTTCGAGAACTTTTAGGTCCTTTTGAAACACCCCTCCCTTTAGMGTTTACAAGGGGAGAGACACAGAAGGGGTAAACCAATCGATGGTAGAGCTACTGTGGCAGCTCATGCACACATACACACCTGTGCGTGGGTGTGCAGATTGCGTTTTTCTTCATGCTAGAGGAATTTGGGTGGTGGATCTACTTAGCTGTTGCACAAAGGGATAATAATGCATAAAGCAGAGGCTCAAAAGCCATCTCATGGCTAAGTTCAAGGAGCTGTCAAATGCTTACTTCACATTTTCCCTAGGTTTCCCCGTTCCACTCCTTCAGAATACAGATGCTAGCTGGGAAGGGTGAGGGTGCGTTGGGATAGGTGAACTCACTGTGCAGTTTCCTTTGCACAGACATGTTTTAAGTGACTTCACATCTGATATCAAAGACACAGCCACCCTTCCAAAGGTTTGGGAGTGCACAAGCTCTGCCATCAGTGTACGGTTACAGCCTGCTTAGTCACTGTGTGCTGGATCCTGAAGTGGGAAAGTAGAGGAACGCAGAGCACATCAGCAGCCAACATGGAGTGTAGTGCAGCGATCTTACCTACTGCTACCTGGGYGTGTTGAAGGACAGCACTTGCTACCTCACATGCAGTACTGTGGTGACACTTGAGAATTTCTAGGACATGAGTTACTGTCATGGGGTGACGCTGCACTGTGTGGATGTACCAGCTCGGGGTTATATGCCACCACAAGCCAGCGCAGTGCAGACGGGCCCTAATCGGGCTCTGCTCCACAAAAGGAGAGGTTTAAATCAGGCCCCAGCTGCAGCCACCTCAGGGCCCAAGGTGCAGGCACAGCCCCACTGCACAGGCTATCAAAATGCTCCCTGCCGCCAGAAACTGCCACCTTTCCATGTCAATATGATGAGAGCTGAGCATTTCACGAGGTACAGGATGCACAAATGTTTAGTTACCAAAACTTTAGTTACCTRGAGTCAGCTCTAGGCTGACTCTTTCCAAGTAAGCATAAGATTAATCAGCGATTTTATTCACATTAAACACAGCTCTGGTAAAGCAAGGCTGCCATTTCAAACAAAGCCCTGCTGCTATACCAAAGCCAGCCACCACTCCAGGCAGTACAATACTGCACAAGCAACGTCGCCATTTTCTAAGGGGTTTCTCTTCTCCCTCTTCACCAACGCTGTGTATCCAGAAGTTCCCTCTCCTCTCCTTCTCCCCTGCCACCCCCAACAGTCCCCCACTCGTAGCAGCTTCGATACAAAACAGATGGTTTTCTTCTCTTTCTAGGAGGCTGTCAGAGAAATTACACTTGCCTCAGTCGCCAAAGCTGTGTTGCTCTGAAAGCAAGTGGTTGAGATGAAAATTATATTTCTTGCAACGTGCAGCATCTGGTGCACAGCTGTTGCGCTGAATGAAATACCAAGTTAACAGCAGCATGGAGCAGTTGAAGTTCTCCCCAAAGTAGTATTGCTGAGTTTCTAAATGTGCCTCTTAAATTATACTCTGGTGAAAAATCAGTCAAACTCGATCTTTGCCTCCGTCTCCCTTTCCCTTGTGCCCCATTTCTGCTTCTCCATATTTAGCACAACAAAGTAACAATGAACAGCGTGGCCTTTCTCGAAAGCCGATCCCCACCTGCTTATTTACTACGGCAGCTTCACAGTATGGATTATGCTGCTGGGTATTTTTGTTTAAACGTCTGCTGACTGAAAAGGCCTGGCATAGCATGGAGACTGTGTTTGACAGAGCTGCTGTAGTGAAAAGACCTGCCTCCATTGCTTCTCACACTCACTGAACACCTGTATGCTGACAAATGAATCCTGAGAGCTCCCTTTGTAAAAGAAATAAGTCACTGTACCTTGACGTGGCTGAATGGCAATTAGCCCCCCCACATGCTTCCCTCCCTAATTAAAGTTGCTAATGCCACTGCCTCAGCTTAGACTGCCACTGCCACGGTTTTTTCTAGCRACAGGGAGCTGACACCACAGTCAAGCCTGCCCTGCAAAGACGGTGCCTACATCTTTTAGGCTCCTTTGGAAAGGCTGGCTGCAATCAGGTCAGCCTACTCCAGCTTATACGGGAGGTCATTTCTCTCAGTGCCTAACAGTTTAGGAAGAAAAGAGGGGTTTGCGTGAGCGGAGGCAGCTCCTCGGGAAGGCTGCGAGGAGAGGAGGGAGTCTCACGAGTGACAGATGGAGAGAGAAAGCAGAGGGGGAGCTGTAGTCATGAATCACTGTAAGGGCATTTCACCAGCTGGTTGCAAAGATAGCCAGACTGCACGAACCAGGGGAAAATCTAAGAAGGAAATGAGAGAAACCGTGCAATGCAGCTGCAGGTCAGTACCAGTGACAAGTTAAGGGAGCTACATCCTGGGAGTTGTGTTTAACTGCTCTGGATGAAGACACTAAGCCCAAGTTCCACCCCCTACAGATCTGCCCAAGTACTCCTGTGGTTTTGCTGGGGACTTCAGCCCCTACAAAGATGACTGAAATAGGGAAACGAAATTCAAGAAATGTGTTTCTGGAGATGAGGATGACCGAGGGATGAAATGAATAGGGAAAATCAGGATGTGGGTGGGGGTTAGGCTCCACCTTGAAAGCAAAGGGGATGCTGGACCAGAGAGATTTTTCCTTTTCCTGAAATGACTTCAGCTCTTCTTCTCAAGGTTATAATGGGTCAGTCTCTTCTAGCTAAACACGCTGCTGATTTTCCTTCCTTATGAAACTCCCTTTATATCCTCTTTTAGGCAGTTGCCTTCTGAGAACAGCAGCAATAAGGTTTGCTCTTGCCACAATCTCCATTTCACTGCACTCAGCAAATATGAACAGGAAGGGGCTCAGGCATCAGCAAAGATAAAAGACTCCACAGTGAACAGCTCATATTTATATTAATAAGGTGAGTTCCTAAATGCAAGAAACAGAGAGAGCTCAAGAGACAGGGCAAAGATCCTTTTTCTCGGGTTTTAAATCTCCTCAGCCACATTTACAAAGTGCTAATGAAAGGCTGAGGTTGTGCCAATGCATTTAGAAACAGGCGTGACCACGACAGTTAAATGTGGATAGGTTTGCCTTGGAATATGCCAGACTGAGGTTCAGTTCCTGAAGCACCAAGTGTTTTTTCCCTGAAATACTTGACTATAAAATAATTTTTTTTCATGCTTTTATGCTAGCACTAGCTGTTTGCACACATACTCACTTTGTAGCTTTCCCGGCAGGGTGCAAACAAGACTAAATGCTGGTCAGACATAGGAGGAGACTGGGGTGGAGGCATTCCTCCCACCTGCACGTGGACACCGTGATGCAGCCACACAGCCACTGTGCAGAGTGGCTTCAGAGACCTCCATGGACACCCTTGTGGTGTCCCACRGATGTTAGTAGAGAAACAAGGAGCAGCTATGCACATCTTCCCATGGGACATCGGTTTCCCTCCTGTACACTATGTTCCCCACACTGCAGTGCTCTAGCCTGCACGATTGTCCTGTCTCTGTGGCAGCCCTTCGAAATGCGACCGTGCCAAGTCCGATGAAAAGGCAGCCTCTGTGGTTTTGGAAGAAGGGTAACAAATCAAATCATAGTCACGTATCTACTATAATATCCACATTAGTGTTACCTTTTACAGCCCCACTCCTTAGACTGCCTGTGAGAGCCCTGGACAGTGCAGCAATTTTTGTTAGAATGAATGTTAGACAATACCAGCAGACTGAAGAATTTTATATGTAACTTAGTCTCATGTTAGTCCCTGAAGTAAGGTGAAAATCTTCAAACATGGCAATATGTAATGCAGATATCTCAACAGCAACTTTTCTGATTTCTAGCACATAGCAGTGCTGCACACTGGGGATTCTGGGGCAGCTTTAGGCAAAGCAGAAATGGAGATTTTGTTTCAGCGAACAAACTCTGAATATGAACAAGCACAGCAGCTCTTCCTGGAGCTGTTCTGATAGTCAGTTCCAATCATTTTTATTTTGTTACTGCACTTCATACAACAAACATCGCTTGATTTCTCATATGGATGATCTCTTGCAACATCACAAAAAATGATGAGCAGCAGCTGGGGATTTTGGGAAAGATGGAAGGTTTCTGTATCACTATGATGGTTCTTACTGAAATGATCAATTAGTAAATGTGACACTGAACTGGCCCTCATTAGGTTTCAGAATTAACATYCCATGAAAGTAAATGGGAGGCAGTTATCACTTCTTGGTCTTAATATTTCAAATCGTCTTATGTTTCAAATCATTTCGGGTGAGGTCAACCAGACTGAGTCAATCCATGGCTACTCAGGACGTTATAGGAAAAAACAGACATTAATTTTCTTTAAAAGTGGTCTACCTAACAGCAGATTTATCCTTATACCAATCAAGAACCAATTTTCTCGTGCTCTCMGGTGCTTGCCCTCAAGCCTGCTCATGCACATGTGCATCTCATACTACCAAAGACCTGTTAATTTACAGCATCCAGGTACACTAGAACAATTGGTGAGAGTTAAAAAGGATCATCCCCTCCCCAAACAACCACAAGAGCATGTCTGTCGAAACACACTTTTAGAGAGAAGAAAACTGATGGCACTTACCTCCAACGCCGTTACAGCGAGATGTCATTTCCCAGAGGACCAAAGCCATGGAGTACACATCTGTTTGTTTGAAGGACTCCACGTTCTCCAGGTTCATCCTGGATTCCAGAACCTCAGGGGCCATGTACCTTGCTGTGCCAACCTACAGGAGAGGAGATCGGGGAGAGCTCAGGATCTGCAACTGTAATTCATGTTTTGGATTCTGCTGTGATTTAACTTCAGCTTTCACAGAAACGGTGCCATTTGACATGTATCCAAAAATTCGGGCCATACTTGGCACAGGTCGTATTTTCTGCTGCCAGGGGAATCTGGCATTGTCCTGACTACCAATTTACTTGCACCTCCCTTGGTAAAGAAAAAAAAAAGAAGCCCTTTTTAGTTCCTTAAACAAATAATTTTGACACTAAGAAATTTTCTCACTCTTTGGCTGTTCACAGATAAACTCTGCCCTTTGGGCCTGAAGCAATTGCCGCTGACCGAGCGTCTTTCAGATGAGCAAGAAACACATTGTATTCTTTTGCGCTGTATATTACAGTGTTAGCTGTTTCTTTTCATGGTAGGCTTAAAAGAAAAGTGGTAAATGTAGGCCTGGCAGAAGAAAGCAAATACACAAATACTGAATGCAGAAGCATGCATTTGAATCGAAAGCAAAAATTGTCCCCTTTGTTTGAAAAGCCGTTCTCATAAACATTATTCATACTGAGTAATTTTCAGCAATGATTTTAGCATCTTTGCTGAGATTTAGATTATGACCTTGTGTTACAGGAGGCAAAGTTTAAATGTCTGTTTTTATCACAAGAAAGGATTTAAGGAAGAATTTTTGGATCACTCAACAGTTGCTCTCAAATGACAAACTCTTCACGGGGTAGGTATAAAAAAAATACACCCCTTGAAAAACTGCAAMCATAATAACTCTTTGATAAGGCAAAGACAGTTTCAAATTGGAGACTGGTTAATCACAGAGATGAACAAGCACAAGTGGGTGATGCAGTAAGACCTGTGATTCAAATGAGCTATTTGTAGACTGCACTACAGCAATCACTCCAGAGCCCAGCGGCAAGCAGGACTGCAAAAGAGCATTTCAGTTACGGGTCTGCAATTGCACGCAGCCACATAGTAAATGTACAGTCCCTGAGAGAGCCCTACGACATCCATTTTACAAGTTTCTGTAAACACATCTTATCACCCCAGGCTCAGGGCAAATGGGAAGAAGTTCCACAAAAAATGCAATGCACTGTTAAGAAGACAGCAGGGAAGATCAAGGACATAGCTTTCTCATTGGACCCTGCAACAGCAGAGAATTTCTGTGTCAAAAATATCCAAATCGTTGTAGGATCAAAGCCTTTGTAAACAGAGGACACGAAAAACCCTGTGCGATCATCCCAAAGTTAAATTCCCTCTTATGTGGACTCTGTGATGAATTTAAGGTCAAGCACGTGAGCAACACCCATACACTGAATGGGGACAACCATGTCTCAGCACCACTGAGTTGGCCAGCATTTCCCTCTCCCCCAGAACATGAACGCATGGAAACTCTGCAGCAGAGGCTGTTCCTACCCCCTATCCCTTTCCCAACACACAATTTCTTCCCCAAGCAGATCCCATCCAAAGCTTAAGAAGGGTTACCTGTACACTATGGCCCRCAGTCCCACACCCCCAAATCCTGCTGATTTTAACAAGAGTTAATGGCGACTAAATACAGATTCTTAACATTGTCACAAAGTGCTGTTCTGGTCTGGCATTTCACACTCTTTACAGCAGTGAAAATTGTTCTGCAGCTTTGCTGGACGATGGAGGATCAAGCCCTATAACTAAAAAGTACAGTGAGAAATGCAGAGAAAATTTAAAATGACTTGAAGAATGGTATCAAATTAATCCCATTTCCATCCTGCTTAGGATTTATCATGTGTTCCACTCTGCTTGTGTCCTTTTATCTGCATTTAGATTATTAGGTCTTTGGGTCAAAGATATTTTTCCTGTACCACGTGGAAACCTGAGTCCTGAGTCTCAAAGGCATTTTAGGTATCTAAACTCCAGCAATTCAGAGTTGGTTGCCCCTCTGGAGTCTGGATATGCTTTCTCTTTGCAAAGTCCAGTCTGGTTTCAGTTCTTGCTTCTCCAAAACTTCTAGTGGGRGACCATCTCTCTTCCTCTGGTACATTACAATTTTTGTGACTTTTGGATCTTTTTTACTGGAGACCTTACATTTCTTTCAAGTTGTTGAGGGATGCTTTGTGCACTGAGGTGTGTCAGTCAGAGCGGCAGTAGATACCCCTCTTTATCTGATTAGGGAGACCATCCGTTACAAGGCTGCTGATGCTGCTGAGGTGAGGAACTGCTGGCCTTGCTGACACCTGCCAGTCCTTTGAACACAATGGGACAAAGGTCCAGATTTATGTACGCACATTAAGTAATGTTTGCAAATAGTAACAATCATGGCTGGCCAAACTGAAAAGACTGCAAAGGCTCTAATGGGGAAAAAGGTGGTTTTCAGCCAGTGACTAAGGGCACTGGTACTGTATGGTCAATAACGGCTACATTTGCATGATATGGAAGGTAGTTGGGTAGATGGGAAAGAAGACAGCTTTGTAATCCCCACAACTTGCCTTAAGTGTTACTAAGACTGATCAGAAAAAAGGTAAAATACTTACACTCTTTTATCTATTTCATAGGAAGTACACTCTTTTATCTATTTCACAGGAAGCTAGAGGTTTCCTTGATTTAAGATTTGGGTCAGCTCCATTATATACTTTCAAAGATTGGACCTCCTGGTGGGAAAGGTCTGAGTCAAAGGGTAAAGTTTAGAAATTATGCAGAAGGTAAATTCTGGTGCAAGACCCCTTTGGCAAAAGCTGCAGCACTGAAGTTGGCATGTTGGGGAATTTGAGTGGGTGGTGCTTGGGTGCCCAGAAGAAACAAGGTGGAGGTTGAAGTGGAGCCACTTCACACCACCTTACTCCTTATCACAGAGAAGAATGAGACTAGCTGGGTTACCCTCAAAGAGATTCAGTGAAGCTAAACAAAGTGAAATAGTGGGCCTCAACACCAGTGCCCAAAGGACACGGATTCCAAAGCAGTAACCTGCTCTGGGCAGCACTGTACTTYGCTGTCAGTGTCGGTGTGGAGTGTGGAAGTGGCAGTATCAATGCTACCCTCCTACTTCCAACTGTCTGTGAGCAATGCCAGAGAAATCAGCTTAAAATATGGGTTGGTTTTAAACAATCAAAGTGTCTGTGGGGTTGAGTTTCAGAGCCCCTGCCTTACACTGCCAAATACCCTGTTTTCACTTTATTCCAAATGGAACCAGTCTTATGAGTTACAATATGGTATGACTTCCCTGAACTCCAAAAAGGTCTGGCATGCTGGAGAAAAATGATATGTTATTGAGAGTGGTGTTTGTATTATTTTAAGTACAGCTTCYTTGGTTATCATTACTCCCGGTGATGGTTAATAAACCCCTTCAAAATGAGATCAGGACAGTTGCCTCTCACTAAGGAGACTTTCAAAGACAGATCTTCATTAGATAAACAACAGCAAAGCTCCTGTGAACTCAATGGAGCACTACTGACTGTAGAATTGTCCCTGAAAATGTTCTAAACCAAAATATTAGTTCCATGTGAAGTAAAAGTCAGCGTAAATGGACAGGTTTTGATGGGACCTATATATGAAAATATAAATATAAAAATATATGTATAAATATATGCATAATTAAATATTTATGAATTAATTAACTTAACAAATGGTTTGAATTTATATGGGAGTTTTCATTAGAAGAGCCAATATTTAGAGATGTACTTGAAAAATTTGATCTTCAAAGCATTCTTAAACATCCTCCTGGCATCCTTGTGAAGTAGATGAGTATTATCCATGTTACTTAGTTAAAAAGCAACAACAGGGCAATTATTTTTATTTGAGATTCTTGCATTTGCTTGCATTTGGAGAAAGTTCCATAATCTTTTTGGCTTTTTAAAGTTATTATCTATCACTCTAGTTATCTACTTAAGCCCCTCAAAGATAGAAGACTGACTTCACATATATGCCGGGGTACACCAGGAGTGGGTCTACTCACACAAAACTGTAATGCCATCAGGCATGAAAACTGTGGCACAACCTCACAATGTCAAGCACATCCTTATCATATGTGTGTGTGTGCATTGCAGCAGCACCACAAACAGTCACTAACAAGCTCATACACATTTAGCATAAGTGTATAAAGAGGATGGTTGCATCATATACATATGCTGCTCTCTGATCATAACACAACCTTCATTGCACATTTCTCACTGTTGCTTCAATGTTAAGTTTAGAGTCTCTYTGTTTATAAATACTGTCACTTTAATTTTTTAAGATTTTAAGTAAATATGGCAACATAGAGTTCTCCTTCTTTTCACCCCAGGAACTGACACACCAACTGGTATAACACCCCACCCCCCCCCTTCAAACTTTTAACTTACCTGCCCACTGTTAGCCAAGTCATCCACAGACAGAGAAGGGTCCAGTCTCAGGGATAACCCAAAGTCACAGAGGCAGCAGGTTAAATCATTTTTCACCAGGATGTTGGAACTCTTTAGGTCTCTGTGCACGATAGGTGTTTTGGGGCGACCACAGGGTGTGTGATCACTATGCAGATGGGCAATCCCTCGGGCCAAGGACCCACCCAGTTTCCAGAGGTCCTCCCAGCTGATAATGTGCCGTGTGAGATATTCCTGCAAGTTTCCTCTAGCATGGAAGGCAGTGATCAACCAATACTGTTTGCCAAGATCTGTCTTACGCTCCTCTGCTGTCAAGAATTGGAGGATGTTCTCGTGCTTGAGGTTTACATCTGAAAAAATGTCTTTCTCAGTTTTCCAGGAAGCATATTCTTCATAGGGGAAAATCTTGACTGCCACRGTTTCATACTGCTCTGATGTGTTTTGCTTCAGTTTGGCTTTATACACTTCAGCAAACCTTCCTTTGCCAACAACGATATCCAACTCAATGGGCAGCAATTCTGTGTTGTGGTTGATGTTGTTGGCACAGGTAGAGCTGATGTCTGAGCGGTCATCATCTAACATAATGGCACAAACATCACTGCAGTCCTTATGTTTCCTCGGCTTAACATTCTTCTCCCATGCCTTGTTGAGCTTTCTCTTCTTATGAGTGCGGTAGGCATAAAAGATAACAATCACAGCAACAGAAATCACCAGTAATGGGACAAGACTTATGATTGTGACTTTGGAAATTTCATCTTTCTCCTCTGGCTTATGAGGGTCATCTGTAAAGAAGAACAGAATTAAGGCATATATTAAATGATACAATAGATTTATGTATACAGGAGGCTGTCAATAATTATTATTTTTATCCAGAGTGCAATACATGATCTCCTCCACTAACAGTAAATAACAAAAATTATCACTGCTTTCTTACCTCAAAATGTTGTTTTGTATATAGGCCTCCACCTACCAGGAATTCCCTGTCTGCTTATTTTATAAAAACCCAGAACTGAATGAGCAAGAACCTAATGTAATTTAATAGCTTTGTTCTTCTCTCAGGCTCTTAATACATTATGGATGAAACCTTCACTTTCCTGAATACAATAGCCAAAGTCTCCTGCACTTACTCTGTCGATGTATTCTTGATGGATCTGCCTCTTTAACCAGTAATTACCAGTATTTTTTCTAAGAACTGGATTGATAAATAAATAGACAATGCAGCATGTGAATTCCCACTTGCCCAGTTATCACTCCAGATCCAGTATATTTCAGTGGGAGCCATGTAAAGACATCTTCAGGAAGCCTGTCCGCACACAGCTACTGCAGGCTAATATTCAGGCACAATATGTATGCCTGCATACACATCTGAAAATCAAAACTCATTCTCATACTTTGATGTATGTGAAAGAGTGTTGCTAGAACAAATTCAAACACCTGTGTATACACAGGTGTTTGAATCCTGCAGGCATAATCAAGCACATATGACACATCTGAGAATTGTCACCCCCCATGTACTTTTTGCATGGATTTATGTAACTGAAAACATCCTCTGTGTGTCACTTGCTGGCTGTACACTGGCTGTCCTGTTGTAAAGCAGCTGACGGTTCACTCCAAACTCCTTAGCTGGTGCAGTCCACATACTAGCATATTCTCAGGTGGAACATATAGAGATAGAGAACAGAAGAATGGTAGAGATATATTCTAGAATAGGGAGATGTTCTGGGAATGGTACAGAACATTATTCTAGAGGCGAGAGCTGCCCTATTACCTCTAGATGTTACCCTTCTAGTTCAGTTTGGGGTATTTTTTAGGGAAGGCGAACAGTTTAAAAGAGAACAGTTTTATTCTGAAAATAGATTAAAGAAGGAGGGTCAGAGTTTATCTGAACCTGATTTGAYTGGACACATGGAAATGTACTCTCCCAGCCCATTTCTTCCTTTGAGTCAGAGCAAATGCACTATATTATCTTTCCATGAGGGAAGGGATCGATTGGAAGAAGCCCTGGGAGTCTAACCTGAATGGACTAAAACAACTGAAGCTGCAACCAGAGTTAAGCAAGTGGTTTGTGTTGGCAGCACAATGCTCTGATGGATGCTTACAGCAATGTCACTGACTCAGGTTCTGTGTATCAGGCCAAATAAGTCAGTAAGAAAAAGAAAAGTTTAATAAGCTCTGAAGGGAAGTTGCCACTAACTACATTAGCCACTAACCTGTTTCCCCTACTTTGTGCCTCTCAAAATGAAGGTGAGCAATGCTGAAAGGGGTGGGGGAAAAGAGTTTACAATTTACGACAAGCAGTACCTCTGACCCTCCAATTTCATATGAGGGTGAAAGTGAAATTTCCAATTTCACTTTTCTRTTGGAAACACAGTTAGCTGGCAAGCAGCAGGAGCCATCAGCTATTCGAAAGGCGGGTGACAGGACATCTGAAGAGTATATTTTTCTTTATTTGGAAGAAGGCCTGAATACTGAACCAGGACATGCTTCCTCTGTTTGAAAAGTTCATCAACCAGATRTAGAGCAAGTAATTCAATCCTGGCCTCTCTCACAAGGTTTCCATGAAGAGGAAGTACCTTTCTAGCACTGACATTCCCGGCTAGCACAGGTCAGTGGCGTTCACTAGCAGCACCTACAAAGAATGTATTTCCTTCATTTATGCAAAAGAACTTTTAAGCCAATCCCTTCTTCAACACTTATGTAAACCACAAATGCTTATTCTCAAGTGATTTCCCTTGGCAACAAAATGTTAGTAAATTTTAAATKTTTTAACTTTTAAATAAAAAAAATACTTAAAAGTTCACCACAGACTACAGGCACCCCTTCTGCTTCTCAACATGTTGAAGAGGGGAAGAAAAACKGAGGTTTTTTATGGCCTTTACTGGAGGAATATATTTAGAAAGTCCAATGCCACTGTCAGTAAACAGAAGATTTGCATTGCTTATTCCCATGTGCGTTCTTTGCTCTCAGAAAATCTGCTTTATAAAGAACTTGGGAAACACCCYGGTGGAGAAGAACTGACTAGGTTGTGTGATGGCTGTTTCGGAGTTTTGGCTGCAAGCAGGCCACAACTGCATGAATGCAACTATGATCTGTAACAATCAGATAAAATAGTTTTGATGAACGTTTGGGGTTCTGTTTTGTTTTGGTTTTTTTTCCTTGACCACAGAAAAGCATGCTTGAAGTTTGGATTCTGCTCTTGGAACTGAGTAATGTGTCATCTATATCATAYGGTATACTTTCTAACAAAGATGAACATGCCTCTTCAGGGCCCTTTAAGCCCTTTTTCTTTGCCACAGAGCTGCAATATGTAGCCCAGATATTTGAAATACAAATGTCTTTCTAAATGAGGAAGAAAAAAACCAAGATGTATTAGCTCTCTTTCAAATTCCTCCCCATAAGTCCAGGCAGTTGGAGGTAGTTGGGTGCATGTTCAGCTCTAACTGAGAAGAAACTCACCCAAAGCCACCACTCCTTGACTGTTATGGCTACCTGTCTGAGAGTCTCTGATCATTCCTATAAWGCCCTAGAGCAGGCTGTATTATTTTGGCCTACAGCTGAGAAGTCTGCAGCAGACTTCACAGCCCCTTTGGCTCTTCCTCTTTTTGCACAAGAGAAAGCTCTGCTTGTGGTGCAGGGGGATTTCTGGGTGGAAGGAAGAAACTGTTGATGTTGCAAATGTCACTTGAAAAAGAATGAAAAAAAATTTTTAATCAAAGCAGAAGCTGAGCAGTTTGGCCACTTCCCCTGAGCACTGTATCATCCTGCATCCCTGCTGCAAAGTGACACATCTGCTTTGGCACCATCCCTTGGAGGAAGTAGGGAGGCGGGGGGCAAAAAGCATACGGCCRCACATCCCCATCTAAAGCAGCAGGGACGAAGGGTGTGCTCATTTTCAGTTTTTAAGACACCAGACAAGCCCCACTCAAGGCCTGGGAAGTGCAAGAATGAGCACCCAACAGGGAGAGCTGGGTGCCGGGACTGACAAAGCTGAACCCTGAGCTTAAAAGAAGGGGACTGAGCTGCCTGCCAGCAGAATTAAAGGGGACAGCAGCAGCAAAGAGCTGGTGGCACTGAGGGCTGGTCTGAGCAAGGCACTTCTGGAACTGTCTTTGATTTTGACTGCTGATRTGAGCAGAACAAAATCACCCCTTCCAGCACAAGCTCAGGTCGAGGTACTTCTCTTTTGAATCTGTGTAGAAAGTCAGGGCAGGATCAAAAGTCAGAGCATATCTGTATGTTTGCATAGTGGCTAGCCAACATTTTCTGGCTTGACTACAGGAATCTAAGAATAAATATGTTCATTTGCTTATAAATAAATACCTATGACTCAAACCCCATAATTTCAAAAACGGGAGTGCAGCTTCCTCTTTCTGAGCACTGGAATGAGCAAAACCTGGCTGCACAGGCAGGCAAGGAAATGGTTAAATGAAACAGCCTTTCAGGTTTTGCAAACATGCTCCTAAATAACTTTCCCCACCCAGAACTATTATTTAGGCAAATCAGTCCTTTCTTAAGCTTCAAAAGAGCCTATTAATATAGCATAACAATAGAGAAGTTGAGCTAAAAGAAAGCTTCCTGTATGCGGTTTAAACTAAGCACAAGCCATCTGCACAACCCTTAACACTACCTACGCCTTTAGGGAATAGGGCTCAGGTGCCAAGGAAAATGGAAACACTGTACAGCCCCTGTTCAGTCAGGAAGCTTCAAAGCACAACAGCACTTTGCCCGCAAATTCTTTAGGTTGGATTGGGTGCCTTTGATTGCACTTCGGTGTCACTGAACTTCGGAAACAAAAAATAAAACAATGGCAATAAAATTAGGACCTGCACTTTAATGCACAGGGCAGCAGAAATGCACAGCCAGTCCTGCCAGAACTACTTCAGTGCTGTTTGCTGCTTGTGCGAATTCTAAAGCTGCTGCCTATTCAACTGCTAGTCAAAGCCACACAGCAGGGCAAGAGTGTATTTGATACTGGCAGAACTCAGGTTAAACATATCGACACTGATGTATTGCAAGCTTGTCTAGTGTCTTAAAAACTCCCAGAAACACACAGTCACAAAATATGGGCCCAGACCCGGGACTGTGATCTAGTTATTTTGCAAGCTCCTGAGACACAAAGCAGCCCTTTGAGCTGACTGGAGGACAACTCCGTTTTGCAGCAATTCTGAGGTTTCAAAGTTTGGTTTTAATTCCACACTGGAATGAAAACTAACACTTTTTGAATGTTTTTGCATAAACAGAATTCTGTTCAAATGTTGCAATTTGGCAAGAGGTGTGAGTACTGAATCCCCACCAGTGAGGGGACTAGTCTGGGATATGGGAGCTCCAAGTTCAAGTCCTGCTCTGTTTGATTCAGGGAAGACCTTTTCATCTCTTGATTATTCTGAATCAGGCAAATGTGAGTTTGAACCTTATATGCATACCAATTTCTGGGCAAGACACTAGGCAATAAAATATGGAAAAGTCTGCCCATCTCTTTAGCGCTGCTTTCTGGATGAAAACTAATTCCATTAAATGTTTCATTTTCAGTGAAATGAAGTTCCGCTCTGAGCAGCTGTTTGGGGTAACTTAGTTTATCTCTGTTGAAGAATCCTCAAGTGACAATGAAATTCTGTAGTTCAGTGTCTCATATATCTTCCTGATTTTGGTCTTTTTAGAATTAAAATGACTTGGAAATCTTCAGTAAAACATTTCTAGATGGGAAATGTTGATTTTCAAAACAGAAACTCTGCTTCTGACATTCCTGTACTTTTCCCTGAAACCCCTATCTTGAGGACAAAAGTGGTCTGAAAGTTGATCCAATTTTTATGTTTAAAAACTTCTGCTAATTTTACAGGCATTGTTTTTTGGGCTTTGTGGATGGGGAGCATTTTTATTGGGGGAGGGAGGGCTTTTTCCTTAGGAAAATGGTTGATCCTGACACAAAATACTTGGAAATAATCAAACTCCAATGCTGCACCTCAAASTAACCTGCATTTTTTTATCTTGACAGTTTCTTGGAAACATTATAATTTTCCATCCTTGCTGGAGATGAAGAATTTTTTTTCAGCTTAGTAGTTTTGTGGGGCAGGAAATCAGTTCCACCCCTCCCTCAGCTCTATGCTGAACCATCTGATGGCAGAAGACAGAGATTACTAGATTTTAAAACCAGAGTGGACTCTATCTTGTTATCCAGTGGAAAATAAACCCTACAAAGTTCTTGTAGACTTTCCTGCATGTTAAATTCTTGCAGCCGGTTCCTGAATTTGACAAGAGTTTTTCTGGACTAGGTAAACCAAGTCTGTCAAGGCCAGTAACTTGTGTTTGAGCTGTGTATCTTCATGTTTTAGTCTAAGGAGGATATTGCCAGGGTATCCAAGACACAGTATCTGCTGAAGCAGCCTCCTGGAGAGGCACTAGCTCTGGTAATTGGCAGGTCTGCCTGGCCTGCTACAGGGGCTCAAAGATAGTAGAAGTGACAAGGTAAAGCCATCTCTAGAGCCTGTTTCTAAAGCTGTCTTTTAAAAGCACTGCCATCCTCATGGCTGAGAATTTGGGCCCTAAGAATGTTTGCTCAAAGGTGTGGGAACTCATTCACTTGGCCTTTTGGTTATTTGCCAGCCTGAATGTTGCTCTGCAGTCAACACATGGCTGGCAAACCAGATCCAGCCCTTAGAGCACTTAATGCAGGCCATTGCCCAGCGCCACCACTTACCTCTTTTCCTGAGAGGAAGTAAGGCAAAGATATGAACAGTTTTGGAGAGCTGTGGGCACACTCACTGCTGCTCTCCCCTGGGGGCCTGCAGCTTTGCCTTCGGCACATGACAACCATGACTACCCACAACCGGGTGATCAGGACTCAAGACATCTTTGTTATGCCCAGGGAAAACTCCCAGTTACGTGACCCAGTTATATGTGTTACGCGTTGGAAGAGTCATGCATATGCATCCATCACCTGATGGGAATGGCTGCATCTTAGTCATGGGGGTGGGAGGCAGGCAACTTGATTGCCTCTGGGTGGCTTACTTCAGTGAAAAGGCTGGGCAGCAATGATGTAATGGATATTTTATCTATTGTAAGCAGAATTTCATTTTTCAACTGATTGCCAAGTATGCTATTCAGCACCCAGGAGGTTT
Source organism: Oceanodroma leucorhoa (assembly GCA_030449065.1). Taxonomy (NCBI): domain Eukaryota; kingdom Metazoa; phylum Chordata; class Aves; order Procellariiformes; genus Oceanodroma; species Oceanodroma leucorhoa. The sequence goes on from JASVER010000053.1 coordinate 4,338,723, forward strand.
AAGAAACTCTTAAGCTCTAAGACAGAACAAATAGTTTGTGGCTGTTTTATTCCCTCACTGTTGGCTAGAAAGTGTAATTCCTTGGTTTGCTGGCACAGCACCCATTTGTTTAAAATCTCCCACCCCTGGACGCATTCCCTTCTTATCTCTCCCATTCTAACAGGTCACTTCACTGTGTGTACACAGCATCTCTCACACAGTTTGACTGTTGTAGCTGAGCTTTCCTATTCAGTGATATGAAAGCCGACATATTCTAACTTTACATGATGTGACTGTGTTTCTGTGATACATGCCTCAGTTATACAACTCAGTGTCTGCTGCTGTTTGCTGGTGGTTTTCTGGAACAAATCAATCTCTCCAGTTTCAATATGTTCCAACAGATGCCACACATTAACCACTATTTTTATTCTCAGCCTCAGTTTCACCCCTCCAACCTTTCCCAAAATATTATGTTGCCAGTGTTAGTTACAGTTTGTTTCTGTCTGTAATTATTAAAGTCTCTTCCATGACAACCTGATAAAAGGTTGGCCACATTCCCACACTTATTAAGCTCTCAAGTGATGCAAATTGTAACAAATATGCCAACCAGACTGGAAGAGCTCTGCCTAGTTTGTTTTTACACAAATCTGTAACTGAGCTCTGCATGGTTATTTTCCTAGGAAGCAAACAATATAAATAATACAGAGCAAAACAAAATTTTGGCTTCTTTTGCCTCTTTCCATTCTATTTCCTTTCTATCCCACTAAGTGAATCAGACGTTCAGTATTAGACAGCCTCTCCTTTGGTTACACACAGCTGCAGGCATTGGGTGGGACTCTGTGGCTGCAAATACCTAAGAGGAAACATAGAGAACAATGCCAATACACAAGCGGTGAGAGGCTCTGTGCAACGTTATGTAATGCTACTGACCTCTTTTATGGGGCAGCTGGAAGACAGTTACTTTCTGAACACGTTAGTTGGTTAACAGAAAAAGAGATTAATGAAAGCCTTTGTTAAAATCCACTTGGAAGCAGTCCAGTTGTAATCATCTCCCTTCTGCTGTTCCTTGAGCACTGGACAACTCATCACGTGAGTATTTATGGCCTGGCAGCAGTTTGTGCACAGGTCTTAAGTCTGCTCTTAAGTCTGAGATCCTCCTATGTAGTCAAGTAAAATCACTAACGCTTTGACTGTAGTAAGGAGAGGAAGGAGAGAGAAAGAAAGGAAAAGACAGGGGCAACATGTTAGAGACAAGTGAGAGATACCAAGTTAAGGAAATTCTAAAATGTTATCCGTATCTCCTGCGACCTGCGCACAGGACAAGGCACCACGCAGGCATGCCTGCAGTGGTTCAGGCAGCAGAACAACACCAGGTCTCCCAGGTAACAACTGTACACAGTGAGCAATCACAGCACTTGACACACTGCAAATCCATAGGCTGTAATTCGTTCGGGCAAATGACTCAGCCACAATTGATTAATCAAATACTTACATCTCTAACACTCTCAATTAGCAAACTTAGTAAAACCATGATCAATGTGAAGATTGTTAGCAGCACAACACCCTCCCCCCCCTCTGGCACACTTCCTCAATTAGCCTCATTATGCTCATAAACTCTTGCTGACCTGTCAGTCATCTCTACCACTGATCCTTTGATATTTCAAGGCAACTGTCTGGATGATTCAGATAATCCTTAAAACTTGTATTCATTGTTGCTGCACAAGGTTTCTCCCGTATTACAACCGGGTGCAGTGCGAATGCCCAGAATAATGACCTCATCTTGCAGTACGTGAGGAATAAGCAGAGACTACCTGAACAATCCAACAGGCACCTCAGTTGCAAACTGCATGGATATTTGCATAGCATGGCAAGACAGGTGAGCATGAAAAACGATCGCCGCATAAATTATTAGAATGACTCTAAACCAAATAGAGCTGGGCTACAGGTCTGCAAATCCTGTTTCCAATTTTTGAGATCTCTGCATTTTTGCTTGTGTTTGAACTCAATGCCCAGGATAACAACTGCATATATAACGACGACAGTACTTAAAGGATTTGTTTTCCTGCACTGGGTAACATGCAGGTATCCCATTTCCTCAGCTACGATGAGTGCCTGCTCATCTCTGCCCATGGGGAACGGGTCAGACGTGAGGCTGGAAAGAGCACAGTCCTACTTGGTCCCTTTGGGTAAACAAGCCTTAACCTCAGCCAAATAGCTTAGAATTGTTAATAAAGAAGAACTTTGTTAGGCATTTGTCATGCTCTCACCGGCTGATGAATAGAGGCTGTGAGATTGCGGTGAAGGGAAGGCTGAGGAACAAAGCTGCCCAAACACCAAGGGAGGCCCGGAACTGTGCAAACAGCTGGTTCATCACAACAGGTCAAAACATAAGAAGGCAAAGCAAGATGCAGAAGATCCACCAGACACAACTAGACATCAGGGAGGAAAAAACCCTGGTAGTCCAGTCCTGCACTCATCTTTTCCGTGACAGCAGGACCAGGCCCCTGTCTGCCACCTAGCCAACTTSTAGCCAGCCAGGGCCTTTTCCCCCCTGATTTTGGCTAATCTTTTCCAGTGGTTTTGCTCCCTGGCTTTGCCTTCTGGTAACACTGACATTAGACATTTGAATAAATAATAATTAAAACAGACTGGCCTTGAGTTTTGCTATGAGAAGCATTTTTCCACCACAGGGGTGTAAGCTGCTTGCCAGTCACTCACAATTTTGTTTGGCAAAAAAGGAGAGGGATTAAAAAATAGACACAAAGTAGTCAGATTTGCAATGGCTACCTGTCTCCTGTATATTATTTCTCCAAGAACTACAGAACATTGTTTGGAGTGATTCTGTGCACAGTATTTTCCACCAGCTGCCCATGGCCTGCAATGCCAGTGATCTGAATCAGGGTCAGAAGCCCCCTGACACAGCAGAACTACAGGCATGTTTAGGCACATGCCTGACTGTGTCTTGCTTACTTTGCAGATTGGCAATTTAAACGAAAGTCAATACAAGAAACAGGCATTTGATTTGGATGTAACTACTTCAAACATTTCCAAAGCCACACGTGGGTGAGTCACAACACCTCCCAATACCCAAAACCTTTAGATCTTTGTGTCTAACAATGGAGTCAGGAGGTTTACCCTTCACAGTCAAGACTGATACAAGCCAACAGTGCTATAAACCAATTCTTCTAAAAGCAATAACACCTCAGCTGTGAATCACTGGAACGTAGTGACTAACCTCTGGTGGAAATTAGAACTTTTTGACCTACCCACAATTTTCTTCCTTACCTCAGAAACACCAAGAACAAACTAAATCTGGTCTGTCTTAAGTGTGCTCCCAGGAAGAAGAGGAGCTAGAACACTGATCATTTATAGCAATACCTTGAAAGGAAAGGCTGCAATTATCAAGTGAAAAATTAGTCTTTTTTATTGTCTCAGCTTCTGCTAATAAATGAGTACAATCACTTTTTGATCTGGCTTTTTTAGACTAGCTTTTGTCCACTCTCTAAAACTCTAGGATGTGCAAAACCACTGCAAAAATTCTTGCACTGGTGTACAAGAAATGTAGAGAGAAAAAAAGGCAAGAACAATGTACAGAATAGATCTGGATGACAGTCATTCCAAAGGCAAAATTATTACAGGCTATTATCTAGTTGTCTGGAGGAGCCGTGGACCAGCTGGCTGTGATGTTCTGCTCAAAGTTAAACACAGACAGGAAACCGCATGTCTGATACTGTAAAAATCGTTTGTCTTCCTGCCATGGCTAACCAGGCAAGCAACCCAAAGGGGCTGTTTTCATTTAAAAGAAACACTAATCCACAACAATAAAAAAGGAATGATAAAGCCTCAATTCTCCCCCCTCCCAACTGGAGTTAATGCTTGTGTTTGTGAATGAACTGGAAATATTACAAACTGAAGTTTTTACATAACTTTAATTTTTATCTGTAGTTATTCACTTACTACATGTGAACGCAGGGCACAGTGTTCATGAGTCGCCTAGAGTGCTTACTACACATGACCTAGAAGGAAAAGCTCCACTCCGAAGAGTGAAAGGAATTAGGCTAAAAAGACTGGCTTTTAATCTATACTACAGCTCCTTTTAGGCTGCTCTGGAAGTGTGAGGGGGGCTGCAGAGTTGATGGGAATGAAGGCACTTAGTGTTGAATTTATAGAATGGTTTTCATAAACATACACACAGAAGACACACATTTGTCAGAGTGATCGTATCCGGCTACATAGCTCCAGGAGGAACAGCTATAATGTGACTAATTTATAGCAAATTAGCCAAAATCCACAAGGGTGTGGTTGACTTTGTATAAAAACTCTAGACAGCCGACACAGTAAGATCTTTTCACTGGGAACACGTTCTCTTCAATAAAATCAAGGCAATCTGTTAGAATTAGGTCCTGGGTCTGCACCTGTGCTCACATCAATACCAGTATTTACTCCAACTCCTTTAAAGCCCACCCAAGTAAGGGTTGGTCATATAACCATGGATCAGCAGTCAGGTTGTCTGGGTTCAAATCAAGCTTGGGGAGAAGATGAGGAAGATGGGAGGAAGTGGCACCAGATATGGACCACCTGGGGCAAGGGAGGCAAAGACTTTCTAGCTTGCTCTTGGCTAATCTGGTGTGGTTTTGCAACCTAAACTAGTTGGCCTTCTTGGAGGGCTGGGAAGCGAGAGCTAAAAGCCACTCACATAGTTGTCTGCCTYGGTGCAGTCACACATCATATTTCCCAGGAGTGGAAACAGTGTCCCAACCCTTTGTTATCTCAGATAACGAGGATTTGATTATATCCTTTTCTGAGGAACTTACAGGTGATAAGGACGGGTTCTGTGTGCCATACTCATTTAGAAGTGTGTGCACACAATGTTCTCTGCAGGAGGCCTCACACTTGCCTGCGAGAGACCTGACTTAGTCTCAGTAAAAGAATCATTGTGGGATCCAGAAGGTAGGAGAAAATAAAAAGTGAGGTGTGTGCATGCACACATGCACATCTGTGTGTATAGCATGAGGTCCACCAGCACTGTACACACCTGCACTGCCTTTACTGTATTTGCAGTGGTCTATATAGACATTCATGAAGTAGAATGGGGACAGGTTATGCACTTGTGATTTGGTCTATACTCAGATTTCACTGGCTTAACTGAACTCACATACATGTCCTTGTGCCATAGTAAGCATGAGGTAGCATCACTGAAGGACCCTTCTAGCTACTTCATGTTCACCACAGAACAAGCGCAGATGGTCAGTTACAACAGAGAAGCTGACTTCAAATTCACATCCTATCAAGTTACTCAGTAGTATTTGTATATACAGATGCCACACTATGGCAGTACAGCCTTTTAGAAGAGGGAAGACCTTAAATATGACATTTACCTCTTGTTGACATTTTATAATGTAATTGGCATATGTTGCATTTTGGTGTGTCAACAGAACAACTCTAAACATCTTGCTTTCATCTTTATTTTCATCAACTTTTTAAGTGCAATGTCTTGAGCTGAGTATCAGACTTACTTCAAAAGGAGTACAGCCTGGCAGGAAGAAATATCCTCTGAACACAGAAAAGAAAGGTTGAGAATCTGCAAGACCCGGAAGAGACCAAAATATCTCCTGCCACTAGAAGTTTTCCTCCACAAAATGCGATTCCAAAGTCCATTGGTATGACACAGTTAATACTACTTGCAAGGTATAGCCTAGGAATGCAGGGTAAATTATTAAACCTACCTGATGGAAAAATGAGCATATCATTACATTCTTCACCTGTACAGGAACACATGAACATCAATCCCCCATCTTCCTTCTTTTCCCTCATCAAACACTGCTCTGAGCTGGAGTCATCCAACATGTGACCATACAGTGTTTTCTGGGGATCATGGCATATTGTTTCTAATGTCACATTTTCATCATTCTGTCTCCTAAGAATGAAAAGAAGAAAATTGAAATCAAAGAAGGAATATTTTACAAAGAGAGCAGACAGGACTGCGCCTGCCCGAAATTTGCCTCTTTTGAGAACTCAAATGAGATTTAAAGAGTATCATACGTCCTTCTCCRGCTTTTCTGAATGGGGTAAATTTGGCTGTGTCTGGGCTCCTCACACTGGGGCATTTTTACAATGGCACAGCTACCCCTGTATCATATTACCACTAAGCTCCACTGAGTGCCTTTGAAAATCTCACTCAGAATTATTCAAGCTAATGCTCAATGAACTGCTGTGAACTCCAGAACATACTTTTGGTTTTTGTGGTCACTGTGCAGACAGTAAAAATCTGTGGGAAATTATGATAAAAAMTGAATTATTTCGTCAAAATCTGAGGAATTTCTAGTGAGTTGGCCTTTTCATTTTGCTTTTGAAGCCTACAGTCAGCACAATTTCTGCACTGAAGGAGTTATCCTTATATTATTATCTTTTAAAAAATAAAACCAATACCAAACATAGAACTGGTGCAASCTAGAGTTGCCTTGCTGTCAGGGAAATATTTACAGCTGATAATCTGGGCCATATTCCTGTGTTTTGTCCCGGTCCACAGATTTCACTTCATTTACACAAGACTCAGAGGCAAAGAGCACTTTAAACACAGTTCCCAACTCATTTGCCTTTTGGATAAATTGGCACGAAAAAATCCAGAAGGTATCTTCAATTGCACTACAGCCACTTTGTATGGAAATAATAGACACTGATCACTTACTAAAGGAGCACAGGACAAATACAGAATAGCACACTGGACTGATCCTGCATTTCAGGTGTCTACTTCCAATTATGCTGAACGTCTCATCAAGTCAATGGCCACAACTAATCCCTCAATAAATTAATTAATTATGTCTTTCTGTAAGTGGTTCTAATGTTCCTAAATCAGCAGCAATGTTGTAAATACTCAGTTCTGTTCCTTTTGTCCACTTATGGACTAATTAAGAGTGTTTCTAGTATTCTTCAGTAGGATTGGCTTACCATTTATGGAAGGGCAAAACCCCAGTTTTTAGACTGGAATGCAAGTTTAGAGTCAACAAATCCTAACAACTCATTTTCATATACTCTTGATTTCTTTGAACCTAGACATACACTATATAAAAAGCACCACACTTACATCAGATTCACTACACACACAGAAGAGTTTTTTTACCATTAAGAGAAAGTATTTCTACCTCTACATGGTAAATAAGCCTCCTGTGATAGATCTACGTAATCTAGTTCACTTTGTAAACTGAGAGAGAATTGCCTTTCTTCAGCAAATGCCACCACAATCCTCTCTGAGTCTCAAATCTGTTTCTACTCTGAGTGCTGTGGGTGGATGCAGCTTAATGGTTTGAGCGAAAACATGCGTCTTTTCCAATAACAGCATAAGCTGGAACAGAACTGTTTTAGAAGAAAAAAATCCCCAGAACATTTCGTATCAGAATTGTTGCTAACTTCAAGCATCTCTCAGTATGCTGAGCACAGATACGAATTGGAAGCAAGAGAGCAAAGCCTGGTGAGGTAGCAGCGACATTCTGAATATCAGAGCAATCGAGGAAAGTACTAAGTAATGATGAATGAGGGTGTGCTCCCCTCCTCACCTGTATGAAGAAATAACTTACCATATAGCGACACAGACTTCACTGTTCTTCTCACAGATAGAAGTGATGTTGCAGTTGCTCTTGCACTGATGTTGGTTTGAGCAGGTTGTTACTTTAATGTCACAAAATTTGCATAGGTTTGACATTTGCAATCCATTTTCCTTATTTCTGTCTACAGGTGACATAGTTTCAGCTTAAGGAAAAAAAAGAGAAGGAAACTCAATAATGGAATAATGGTAGATTATCAGATTGCATTATTGCTCATTATGAAGATAAGGTTTTCAGCAGCAGCAAACATCCCCTCCCACCTTAAATTAGAAAATCTTTGATCTTTCACAGCTACCAAATTTCTTTGCAACAGGGCAAGTGCCACAGTGTCAAGACCAGGTTAATCAAAGTGAATTTGAAAAGCGAAATCAACTTCTATTGACTTCAGAGGGAGCAAAAGTTGCTTTGTAATTTGCAGTATCAAGCTTATTCTGAGTCCAGTTCGCACTGAAATAACTACTCTGCAGTCACCGATTTGCATTATTCACAGGCAGCATATCTGTCCCCCACGTACAATATATTGCAACATGGTCTGTGTGCCAAAGCAAATGTGGATACCATAGTGGGAATGCACATTAGGTGGGTGACTTCATTATGACATGGATCATGACGAATTTTGCAAGTTTGTCTTTACTAACCTGAGGTGTAACCTGCATGTTGTCCCTAATCTGATTACTGTTCACATAGAAAAACACAGAGCTGGAACTGACTTTCAACTTAAGGTAGATGGTCTGCCAGGGGTTGTGGGTGAAACTCAAGCTGAAAATGCAATAGGGCATCTATAGCTGCACTACAGTACAGCTCAAGTAATCTGCTACTGGAGTCTTCCTGGGCTAACTCAAGGGGACTTGAACTCAAACTAAGTTGCAATGACAGTCTGTCTTGTAGAAGTCTACTTTGACCCAACAGCTACATTTCTGCACCCAGGCACTGAAGAATTACTTGCTTACTGGTTCCAAATCTTAGTACTCATCATCTGTTTCAGTGTGGTAGCAGTAAGGGAAGAGATATTTTTTGTCCCAGTGTATGAATTTCAGGAAACATATTTTTAGTTCAAAAACTATTTTGAAAAGCCAGCGTGACTACAAGGAACAGAAAATGCCAACATAAACTTTTTTCTAAAGCTAAAATGAATATGCAACTATGTGAAATGAAGCAGACTATCTACAACAGTTTCAGTCTGACTCACTTTGTAATATATTTGGAAAAGTAGGTTGAACCACTTTAAGGAGATACTGGGCTTCATATAGCACAGCCCTTCTCTTGTAGCCACCTGCATGTTAAAACTATGTTTGTATTGCTCTCTGTGGCCAAATGTTGCTAGTCAACCGATAATAGGCAACCAGGGATTCGTAATTTCCCCCTCTCTCCTCCATTAGCTGAGAAATCAATTTTTTCCTTCTAGGACTTCACTATTTACTACCATTAGAATATTTTATTACAGGAATTAAATACACATGCTTTTTCCAGAAGGAAATAAAAAGGCCTCTTGCTAACATTTTCAATGGATTTCTGAGCCATTGTGAATGACTGAGAGAAAAGTCTTCCCTCTTCATCGAAATCCCACGTTATTCTAATCACTAGCATGCCCTGGTACTGACCTAAGGTCTCTGATCTTACTGCCATTGTAATCAGTGGCAAAATTCCCAATGATTTTAATGGTACAGAAGAAGCTCCTACACAGAGGGCAGGGTCATGATGAGCTCACTGGGAGCGCTTACTCAGGTGGAGAATGCTGGCAGTATGTTAGGGGCTGGCTGAATTTTAAGCCCCAGGTGAACATTTCTTGTTCTTTATTATTTGTGTTGCAACAACTCTCAGAAGCCATGCAGAAGAACAAAGCCTCATTGAAGCAGATGTGGTAGGAACTCAAAAGGTCTTGAATCTAGTGTTCTATAAAATATGTGTTAATATAATCATCATTATTGCTCCTCTCTTCTGGGTGGTACCTCTTATTTACCACATGTTGAAGAGAAACTAATAGCTGTATTGATATATCTAGGTTCCAGTAATGATCGAAACAACCTGATAATGAGGACTGTCCCTCTACCCAGTAAGAGACAATCTATGGTCCTAAAAGCCTGGATGAACAATACAGACAAATATCAAGGGAGAGATGAAGTGACTCACCCAAGTTCACACAGGAAACCGGTGGCAGGGTGCCAAGAGGCTCACAACTGAGCACAGGGGAAAGACATCTGCTGCTCAAACTGCAAAGACTTCAGCTAAATCTACACTGCTTTCAGCTCTGAGCTCACATGGCTCCGTGTTTCACTGGGCAGCTGTATCACGATGGATGCCTCTGCCACAGACACGACTCAATCCTCTCTAGTGCCCGCAGCACTGGAGCCAAAAGCCACATGAAGGTGGGTCCTTAGGTAAACTGGTTCAAGCACATTATGTTTGTTGAGAGGCAGGGCTCGTTCCTGTGCCACCCCCAGACATGTTAGGTTCTGCCAAGACTCACCCACTGGAATAAACACGTGAAAATATGTTTGGACCTCTTCCAAGAAGGGATCTCCAAACCAAGCAACTTGATTGGAAAAAAAAAAAACAAAAAAACCCGAACAAACCCCACAACTATCTGGAATGCAGCAATCCACTGCAAGGTCACAAACCTTAAGTTTCTAAGTTACAGTGGTAGGCCTTAATTCAATTACTAGCAAAAGGCTGGGTAGTTAGGCCCAGCTAATTTCTGAACAGATTAAATTAATGGCAAAAGCTAATGGGGTTTTAGGACTTCCAGAACAGAGTACACTTGAGTTTTCTTCCAAAAATTCTTGTAATAGAGGCTGATAGTGCAGTGCCTCTCTATTTATTCCTCTGGCAGTCCAAGGTACTGGATAAACTGCCCAAGTGGACAAACTTTCTTCCATGCTTCAGCACCTGATTTAAAGTGAGACTGCAGTTTACTTTCCCTAATACTGTCACATTGCTCTAGCAGGTGTTGGTGTGTTGTTCATTAATACAGCTCGGCTTTGCCCACTCTGATAACACATCTAGATCCAAACTAACTGGGTTAAAGCCAAGTTTGACTTTCCCCTATCAGACTGATGCTGAAATCAACCTCTGCAAAGGGCCTGAGGTTACATGTGGAGTCAGATATGAACCTCAACATCACTTTCTTCTGATCACAGTCTGCTATTAGACTCTGAGGGCTTAGGAATCCAGGAAAGATTGGTTTCCTTCCAAGTCACATGAACTCAGACCTGACTCTAATCAACAAAATCCTGCCTGGAGAATGATAAGTGGTTCTTCCCTAGGGAAGTGTATTCACTCATTCACTGAGGGGCCCACAAGCAGTGAGTGGTTCACGACCAGCAAGATTGGTCCTCTTCTTGTAGTCACTTGAATGTCCATCTCTAAAAATGCTTGACTATCCTGTTGCGCACTGCATACCACATGAGCCAACTCCTCAGGGTTTTCTCCCATTCAGACAACCAAAGTCACTTGAACACTGTGGACAGAAGCAACCTTTCATTTCGCACAAAAAAAAAAAAAAAAGTGGATATAATGGGAAAGTCAACGGAGAAAACACAGATTTGCAAATCTCAAGGAAGCCATCCTAAAATGTGTGCTTGTCTCCTAAAATATGAGTTTTGCCATCTATTCTCTAATGTTAGTTTTCTTATTTTGACTTCTGCAGGAAGCCTAATTCTAGCTTTCCTTGCTTCCTTGTCTATGGAGAGGGCTCCAAATAAAAGACTGTGGTTTCTTTGCTATGAAGCTTTCAACCAACCAGTTCAGCATAGATCAGTCACCATGGTTAAAATGCATGGAACGTGCAAGCCAACGTGTGGGCTGGATATTATGGAAGAGACACCAGAGCAGCCACATAGGAAATATCAACTCCATGGATTCTGGTGGAGCCAGGCTTGCAGGAGAACACTTTTACTCTATGGTTCACATCTTTTTTATGATTTCTCAGGACCTTATAAACAGTACGCTGCACCCAAATTCTATTGACTGTCTTGAAGTTGTTTGCTTTGTGTCTGTTGTTTGTAGATGTCTAACTTTCATTGAGGCCTCAGGCTACAGTTTACATTCCTCGTATTTTTTAGTATCATTACAGAACTCTCAAAAGCCAATAACATTTAAATAAAGCCCAAACCAACATGCTGTCTTTTTGGGAATATCTACACTAGAAAACTTTATTTATGTCTTAGGATGCATTTCAGAAGCAGCGGCCAATTTCTTACTCCTATATTGTAAAAATAGTTACTGCATTTCTCTTTTCTCATCCAGTGCCTCTGGCACATGTATACATATAAAACAGCACAGCTGAGCAGACAGATCCCATCCCTTTAAAAAAAATATGCTGAGGGAGATGTTGGGATGGGAACTCAACTACTCAGCTGCTGCGAAAGAATTCCACCTGATGGGATAGGCTTGAATTTAAGACTTCACTCCACCACATCATGGAAATCGGCAAGGAGGAGGATGCCTTCACCAGAAAGCCTTGGAGGAGATTGTCCTTGTTCTCCCAAAGAACACAGCTACACGACATCATGTCTCAGTGGCTGGAAAGCACAGTAGCAGCTATGAAGAATGTCCAAGCTGTATTACCTTCTCATCCAACAGAAAGATACCAGGTTTTGCAGGAACAGTACTAAAGGCAGCATTTTTTCTATTTTGCAACCACCCCCAGTACACAATCTATAACCTAAGCAGAACTTYGATAGAGATGGGGACACTGCCAGCATCATGAAAGTGGAGATGTGATGATGCAAAAGCACATTCTTTGCCTTACAGATATTGATGAATCAACTGCAGGAGGGAAGGAGTCAAGGAAAATGAGTGATCTGAGCTTTGCTTTTAAGACCTGGATATATCCTGATGGTTATTCTTAATTACACTGATTATGTGCAGTAATACAAGAAAGGACAGAACCATAACGAACCCCAAAGATTCAAAAATCATGAGTTACAAAATCACAAGCCTAGCCAGAGAGATTATGGAAATAAAGGAAGGTAAAAAAAAACCCCAAACCCAACCAAAAATGAACTCCTGGGTTCTCCTTTATTTGCCATTGCTGCCTGGACTCTTAGAGTGCATTTGAGTCATGTTTTGAAACTTTGGCCATAAGCAGGAAGGTTGGAATTACTGTCGAACTTACAAAATGAAAAGATAAAAAGAAAATAAATCACTGGAATCCACAGCTTGATCTTCAAGAAGAAAAGTCAGCTATCATATGACTCATAATATTAATACCACAGGAGTTCGCAACACTGCAGATCACCTAGTAACTCCCATGGCAACACCTTCAGGGGTAATGCTATGAAATATGTATTTTCAATTTTTCAGTTACTGCTGCCAATTCTAAGCTTAATGCCATCATGAGTTGAAATGGAGCACCACTCAGTGACACATACTCCCATACTCACTATGTGAGTATGAACTCACATAGTTCATACTGTCTTGGACCCTGCTTTGGGCTGCAGTTCTTTATCTCAACTGATTTACCCCAGTAGGATTACCATGGGCACAGGACTTTTGTGACTGTTTCTATTAAGATTAACAACAATTATTATCAAGAGTGCTGAGACAGCCTCTGTAAAGCCAAATATGAGCTATTTTTAACACACAACTGAAATATGTCAGAGGAAAACAGGTTCCATAAATGTTTAGCTCACCAGATATTAACTGTCCATGTGGCAAGACTCCAGAAAACCACATTCCTACAGATTCTTTTGCAGAATCTCTCTGCCTCGACCTGTATCATATATAGTCACAGATCACTGAYGACACCCTGGTCTGCCCCTAGCAACTTACTCCCTTTTTTGCCTCGGAAGGTGTTTCACCTCTTAGGTTTGCTTTTGATCTTCAAGCCTTCCAGTCTAGCACAACAGCTGCCTTAGTTGGTGCTTAAAGACATGCCTTTAAGTGTACTGATAGCACTTGTTTGCAAAGTGGTTGGGACCTTTGTGTTGCTTTCCTGCCTGATCAAACCTCATCGGGGCTCTGCAAAGGATAAAGACCAAAATAACTTCATTTTTATGAACCCACTTCTTCGTGAAGTATTTGGAGGAGATGCATGTCATGGCTTCTCCCTATCACGTAATGGCTCTTGCCCGTCATATGAAAAAAATGCAAGTCACACCTAACAGATGGCAACAATACAACTTTTAATGCAACGAGACACACATACAGCCCTGCAGCCCACCCTGTCACAAAGCAGCCACTATGAAGTGGGGGGAAAGAATGGTCTGGTCGGGCCTGCAGGTCTTCAAACAGTTCATGTGGGCTACGACCTGCTCTTCAGCCATACCCAAGAAGTATGCTAGGAAAGAAGAGGGCAGACTAGGTAAACTGTTCTGACAAGCTAGAAGTAGTTTGGCCACMCCCAGCTGAAGAAAGGCCAAAGCAGAAGAACTGGCTCACAGTGGGAAGGCCACTGATGGACTGCACTGAAATCTGGGAAACCGCTATTTCCCACCCACCGGCAGGCAAGGAGCAGAGGAAGGTACATGTAGAGGCAGAAGACAAAAGGAAAAGGAGCAGGAGTTAGAAAACTTTGTTTAACTCATCTCTGCAGTGGAAGTGCCTGGCTTTTAACAGCAAGTGGAACTGGCAAAACTTTGCTTTAGGGATTGCTGCAGGCACTGACAGAAACAGAATCAAATCTGGCAGGAGCTGGGGGCAGGGACACAATCAGAGAAAATAAGAGAGGGAACAGCATACTAAGCTGGAGATCTTGAAGATAAAAATCATTTTTGTATTTAAAGCATTAAAATAACACTATTTTTATCCACTACTTCCAAAATGAGCTAGCACTGGCAGTTTTAATCATGGGCTGGGCTCTTCTCACTGGTACAGGGCATGGCAGTGAACTGCCTCAAACACGCCTAAGAAAGGAGCTCGCTGCCGTGACTCCTGACTGACATTAGCGCAGGTGTGAGGAGACTCCAGCTCAGCACTTACAATAGAAGTGTGAACACATTCTGAAAACAGGCAATTAAAATAACATTATTGTGATGCTTCAAATAATGAGATGGATTTTTACCTGCGGATTTTCAACTTGCTGCTCTCTTCCACATTTTCTGGCCACTGTTTAGCACTCCATGGTAGGCGGAACAAAAGAATACTGTCTCCAGGCAAAAAGGCTGAAAAAAAATCTAAATGATGGCTTCCCATAGGGCACTCAAAGRGACGTTTAATCTTCTCTTGACTTTAACCCGCAGCCTCCCTAACACAGCCAGTAAACAGCACACAGCACTGGAGAACCGTATGTGATATAACATGAAGATCAATTTATTCAACTATGACTACAGGGTCTAGTTTTTTTCTGCATAATGMATTAAGTTTGGAATTTACTGGAAGCTGTCTTTGGTGGTTAACTCCTTCTGTGACTTCAGATATATAGTGAGTATCGAAGACAGCAATGCTCATCTGGTTCACAAGATTAGGAAAAACAGCTTTCCTGCTTTGTTGGAATAAGCATGATTCGTAGTTCAGGACTGACATTTGCATAGCTAATTCTGACCTGTCCATTAAAAAGCATATCCTGCAACTTCATCTCCTTTTGTATTCTTGCCTGCCCAGTGAAAGCTGCCACTACTTCACTTGAAATGGAGCTGAAAGGGTATAAACACTTCAGCTTTGTACAAGTATTATTTTTCTAACTTATATCCTCTGAAAATAGACTGCAGTCATTCAAGCATTATACAGTTATTTCTGTGATATAGAAGGAAACAAAGACATGACAGAAAAGTCTCTGTGGCGAAATCCCCAACATTTAAAACATACACAATTAGGAACAATTCTGACTCAGAAAAACACAAATGTGCCTCCACTCTCAGCTACAGAGCCTCACCAGAACAAAACCATGCAATTGAATCTTCTAAGTAGGTTGAATGGAGTTTCTGAACCCATCATACCTCTCCCTTCCACTCCAGCCCCCTCAACAGTCACACCACCACCACCACCACCCAACTTCAAAATATGATAGGGCTCTTAATTTTTCATAATGACGTTGGGGAAGTTGAATAATTTGTCCTGAAAGAGGCAAATGATTCCCTCCAAAGCTTAGTTTATATTTCTTCCCTTTATCTCTCTTACTACAAGAGAAATGAGGAATGTCCACCTTGAAGAGTCATTCAACCCTATTTTTGAGGGCCTATTTATTAAACTCCCAGTTTCCAACAGGGAAATTCAGGAGTCCACCCAGTAGAGGTGGAACAGCACTTTAGCACAAATAATTTAGACATATTATTTATGTCTAAATAATAACATTATGGCCAAGCTATTTCTATTAGCTGTGAAGCATTCCACAGAGACACAATCTGGCTCTTCAGTTTATCTGCAAGACTACTGAATGTGCTCAGTGCCACATACAAACTGAAAAATCCATGAGATCATCCAAAAATGAATCATATTCTTAAGGTATCAGCACTGCTTACCTAAAGGCATCCCTTTACTACTTACTAGCAGTCCTAAGTGTCTGTCTTGTGACAGCTGCTTAACGCAAAGACAAATCTTGTCTGCTTTTTCAGGAGCATCCTCACTGGACAGGCTACAGGTTGAAGGAAGGCAGAGAAGTTTCAAAGTCTATGTCACAGGGCAAGTGACTGCGTCTTCTGCTAAACTTCTGGGCAGCAGAACACATTAGGATCTACGGTAGGGGCAAAGAGGCTAACTTCAAAAGTGTTATGAGCTTCCCGTTATACTGTATTGCCAAACCCTGTCAGCCTTCCCCTGGGGAATTGCAGTTGTGGTACCTGTGACGGACAGAGTAGGTGGGCACATGGGCACAGTTCCTACTTCTCCCCTACACAGAGAACTGTCGTGCCAGCTTGTCACTGCGACACCAGAGCGGGCAGCCACATGGCACGCTGTGCAGATGGAGTCCTGCCCTCAGCTCCCACAGACCACTGCACAGCCAAAGCCACACAGAAATCAAAAATAGTAACATACTTGCTTGGCCAAACGCTCACAAAGGACACTCCTACAGGGCTTTACTCATATTTAGTATATGGTCTTCTCATGCTTAACTTTCCGAACCGCTTCAAGTAACTAAGTGCTGGCCTGGCATACACACACCACCACATGAGTTTAACTGGTTAAATTAAAGGGGTGGAGGTTTTACAGTTTTGCATATGGATCTTCAAATCCTTTTAAAGCTGATCTACCTCAATATAGGTTATATTAGGAACAAGTCTAGCCAGCGTCAGAATTGAGAATTACCACACACAAAGTTGCTGTGGTTTACTCAATTACTTTTACATCAACTATAAGTTCAAGAGATGTGGATTCTGTATGTGGAAAAAGCTTTCATAATGGTACTTGACTATCTAACTGCAGCATTTTCAACAGGAATAAGGAAGGYTAGATAGACGGCAGAAAATCACCTCTTCCAAATGCAAAATGGTAATGATTTAAAGACTGATCTCTATGCTGGCAGCATGCAGCAACTCAGGTGGCAAAAAGCCAAATCTTTCTCCTGAAACTACAGTTAACTCTTGCTAAAGCTAACTCTTGCTACAGTTAAACTCTTGCTAAATGTATGTCCTCTGGACTCTAGTGTATTCAAAAGAGCAGACTAAGATAACTAAAATGTAGAGGAAATGGTGCAAATAATACCTAAAAGCAGCTGCTGTACCTTATGAAGAGTTAATACAGACAAGCAGATGTGTATTATCACTGTTTGTTCACTCAGCAGACTGGCAGGCACTTGCAAACCCTCTCTGGTCTCAGAGAAGAACCCTCCAGGAAAGGTCATGAAATATGTTAGTTTGGGGGGAGATTTTTGTTTGTTTTTTAAAGTAGTGAAAATCAAGCACAGACATTAAGACTGTGACAAATCACACAAAACAGGAAGTTCAAAGTTATGTCTGACTCCCCCTGGTTCTCTTTGATACAACTAGGTTGCTTAGTGAATCAGAAAAAGTATCACTCCCGTATTTGCCGTTTCATGCTTTTATTTTTCRTTTTATTTGCTTTTAGTAATATCACCTTAAAACTACTGACACACTTTCCAGACAGGTTTTGGAAGGCGTAGGGCCATACCCATCTTCCCTTTTGAAAGGCTCCTGCCACATGCAGCTTTCCAGAGCCCTCAGTGCATCACTCCTTTGGGGATGCCACTGCAGAGCTTCCTTCACACTCACACACCTTTTCTGACATCTTATTTTTAGTGTTGTTCCTTTTCTGGTGCAAGAAAACGTGTATTTTGAGAACAACAATTGTCTGCCTCATGGAGAAGTCCTCAGACCATTTTAAGAAAATGACTAATTTGTTTCTTAAGCATTGTGAACACAGAAGATCTTCCCTTTTCCTTTTCTCTTTAGTGAGGCCATGCGGAAAATATCTGCACAAACAGTTTCAGTCTGCAAAAAACAGCTGTGCTGCTCCTCTGCTCTGGTTATTTGTTCACACCCCTCACTGCACTTTCTCCTCCCTCACCAAAGAATCAGACCGCACCTTAACACACCTCCCTCCCCCTCCAAAAGGCCAGTTTGACCCAGAACAGTTCTCCAGTCTAGACTACTATCTGACTACACAAACACAATAAAGAATGTGGTACGAGGAGTGGGAACCCACAGCTAGGGTAATGCAAAACTGCGTATTTCAACAGCAGCAGCACTGCTGAGGGCAGAGGAAAGTCTCTGTGGATCTATGGCTGCAGTTACTTCTGGGGCAAGGTCAGGCTGCCCACTGCACCAGGGACATGGGGGACCTGCTGTCTGCTGCTGTCTCCAACCTGAGCGCAGTCTGCTTTCAAATGCCACTTGCCCTGAGACAGGAGATGTCACAGCCCTTCCAGGAGGCGAAACAAGGGCTCTGCAGTTATTCTTTTCTGTCAGGCATCGTCACTGCAAGGGCAGGTGGGACTTGCCTAGGACTCATCCGCATGGGTTATGACACATTGGGGAACACTCCAAGAATTGATGTTTCTCCTCAGAAATATTTGCCGAGGTATCTCAGGATGGGTTCCATAGCTGTTTAAATCCACTATGAAAGTAGAAGGGAGGTTATTTTGACTTTGAAGTGTAGAAAAAGTATTTTTGGTGTCTCAAGTCAGCTAACAACATTAATGGAAGACATCTGAGAAGACAGACATTACTCTCTGTGACTGTTTCCTTAGCAGTACACAGACCTAGCAGATGTCTCCTCTTCATAGGATGCTGAAAGAGTCAGAGCAGTCTTGTTTCTAGAATACACTTTTTTCAAGAGAAAGTACTATATAAATGGGACAGATAGTACCATGGAGCACAGATATCCTCTGTCTGAAGTGAAACATCTGATTTTGCTGCAGATCTGTAATGTGAACACAAAAATAAAATTCAGCCAGTCACCCCAATTCTGCTTCGTTTCAGGGGAAGAGTCTGATGAACATTTACCTGAAACTACCACTAGCCTGGGAAAATGCTCTGTAAACCCATACAGACAAAAGTATTGCCTGAGTTTCAGCTTTTGCTCTGAAACTTTTGCTGAACTTTAATTCCCGCCTCTGATTTCAAGTGGCTTGATTCTGACTGCACTTCCTTTTCTGTAAACTTTGAAGCAAGATCCTGTGGACCAAGGAACAAAACCTTAGTCAAACGAAGCCAAACCTAAATAATGGATTTGGGATTTAAAAAAAAAATCAAAAGCAGTCTTAAAATGTAAAACAGTAATTGGAATGGGCTGCATCTGTTCAAATATCGGTTTAAGTGTCTCATTCACAAGTAGGAAATACTTCATAATTATGAAGCACAAGGGGCACAAATAGCATAAGACATAAAAAGATTTTAGGTACAAAGGCATAGTTTGGAGTACATAAATTGCAGTCCTACTGTTCAGTGTTTTATTTTTACCCAGGTGGAGGAATTCAAACTGGAGTTCCTCCATCTTTTTCCATGCACCACTCCATATTGTGCCTCCGTACTGGCCCTTCACAAGTGCACCTTTTGTGTCAACTGCTGGAGCATGTTCAAGTCATGAGTTAGGGGGTGCTTTGTGCCTCTGACCAGGACCCGCACATTCTTTAAGCATGATCTCAGCAACCTATACAGCCAGGATTGGAAGTGATTGAGCAAACTGGCTTCAGCCACAGCTCTTAAGTCCACCTTAAGCAAGGATGTGCTCTGCCTGGGGAGAGTCTCTATCTTGTACAATAGAAAACTCTATGAGTGTGCGACGGTTGCTACTGAACCAGACCAGAATTTCTATGGTATTTTATAACACACCAGTAAGTACGGGGAGAAGCTGTGTGCACACAAAGACTCACAGCTGCCCATTCAAAATAAGCATTTAAATGGATTAACCAGACAACTGTGCTTTCAAACTGGCAATCTTTACACAGTTACATGATTCAGAGGGATTTATAAATATTTGTTTTTCCAGATAAAAGGAGGGTATTAGTGGGATATTTTTAAGTGCATTCACTGCCACTATCCCTCCTTCCCAACCATAAACAAACAAACAAGGAAACAAACAAAACCAAGGATGTGTTTAGAGTGCAAAATTTGTAGTCACAGTTTAAGACTTATGGATTTGGTTTAGGCTTAATATACAAAACCAACTTACTAATGTAAAGAGCATAAAAGATCTCATTTTGCTTAGCTTTTTGATGACCTCTGAACTTGAGGAATATTTGAGAGATCTGGAATTTAAGTTAAGGCACATCCCCTGACCAAAGGATGTTCCTACTATGGTACAAGTTTACAAAATCATCTATAGATTCCGGTAAAACAGAATCCTATGCAATTTCTTTCTCTAGACCTGAATATAACCCATCCTTCCTACTTTATTTGAAAAACTGTTTCCAAATAAGAAATCTCATTTAACAAGTCCACATCCTTTACACACACAGAGGCTTCTCTGTCAGTCACTGATGGGCAAACATGTTTATGCGGAAGCTCTGCTCAGAGCTCCTTTTTACTGTAAGGAGCCATTTTCCTCCAGAAAAATAATGTTTATGAACCATTCTGTCCCCACACAGCAAGTTTTAAATGACAGATTCAGAAAAACAGTATGAAAAAGAAATTACTCTCTTTCATAATCCATCAGCTCAGCTAAAACAGTAAATCAGAGGAAAGTTAGACTCAAATGTAATCCCTTGGGAGTAGAATCACTTTGAATGGATTTGGGGAAAAATACACATCCTTCTCAAATTCAGTAGCTTGGATGGTTATATTTGTCTCTGTCAAGTTACATGCAAAGAAGCAGAATAACAAAATTTAATACCCTGGGGATATGTTCTCTTGATAGATGCATCTAACTTCCACACTGTTAACGGGAATTATATACTGAGTATTGAGAAAAGGGCACATGCATGAAAATACACACTTCTAATGATATTCAACCTTAGGAAAACTTTCTTCTGCTGACTTCTGTTGCAGAAATCCTACTGGTGTGGCATGCTGTTACAGAGTTACCAGTAAAGAAGTCTCTCTACCAACAAAGCAACATCTCCTTTAACTGCCAAGGGTAAATTTCCTAACATATCTCCCAGGTATTAGCTGTTCCTTTTAATGTGTTTGCAAATGACACCCTCCAGTTACCTTTGAGACTGTGAATCAGCAGCTGGCCATACCATCCTGCTGAAATAAGGGAAAGCGTAATCAGCTCCTTCATTTCTGTTTGAGGCTGAAATTTTACTAGGCTTAAAGGAAAATAAAAGCCATGGGTGAAACCTGCCCATTCTGAATAAATAGGTTTTTCACCCATAAATACATCCCTTGAAAGTTCACTGGAAGGTCCTTATCTTTGCTATTATTTCTAAACCACACGTGCGAAAAATTCATTCACTATACTATAAAATTGAGTATTTTAAGGACAGTCTCTTCCGCATGTGTGCATGGTCCAGCAGGTAAGCCCCCACATTAAAAAAATTAGCCCTGGACACTAAAAAATCTGCACATAGGAATACAACAGTTCTCACTCCGTGCAACAATACAACATTACTCACTGCTTGTGGCAGCCAGCCCCCAGCAGGGTTGGCGTTACAGTGTAAGGTGAGGACATTTCCTACATTAGACGCAGCTCAGTGGGAAGGAACTTGCCAGTCTAAAATGTTTAGTCTACCTGCCTGAAGATGCCTGAGGGACTGCAGACTCTTCCACTTTGTTTATGATGAGGCAGAATAAAATTGTAAATAAACTCAGAATGTGAAATGTACACATGGAGCTGGATTTCTAGGGTTTTCCCCTCCCAATCGCTCTTGATATGGTCATTGTTTCCGTAAACCTACTATTCAGGTTCTCAAGCTGTATCTCAAGTCATTCTCAAGACCATAATTTTCAGCAGCACTCCAAGACAGCATATAGACTGACAAGCTTGTTTAGAAAAAATATTGCAAAAAAGAAACTAATTTAAGTGTCTACAAAACAATTACTTCTATTGAAGGAATTGTTTCAGGGAGAAAGCTGGGAAGAGATAAGACAGAAACACAAGACCAAGCCTATCAAGCAGTGGCTCAGAAGCAAACCTTCCATTGCCTCTTAATTTTCATCTGAATACCTCAAATTTCATCCAATTACTTCAACAATTTTTTCTAACAGCTGAGAACTATGAAAAGCAAAATATGATGACACTTCATAAACTTTTAAATGGTGCAGTTCATTTCTGGCAACAGCATCCTGCTACCGCAAGACAGAAGATGTTTACTGTCACATGTATTAGTTAAATTTAATAGGATAAGATCTTCAGCACATGCTAATCTGTGATTTCTGAGTGCTGCTATGTCAAATTATACTAGCTGATGTTTAACAGTTTAGAGTCACTGAATGTTTCTGGATATTGGTCATATAGCACATCATCATCCTTCATCTGGAGGGCACTTATTCAACTGTAGAAATCGGTAATAGTCTGCAGGATGTCTAAGGGCTTCTATGAAATGCCTTGATCATTTTAATCAAATGCCAAGTGGATTAATAATTATGTCATGAAAATACTATTTCAACAACTGTCATTGAGGAGGCTGTGCATAACTTGGCTGTAGTAGCTGAACCACTCAGCATCCCTTTAAACATCAGGAGACAGTTGCATGCTTTGTTATGGTTTCTAGTATAACTGTTCAGTGACATGGGCAGCTCATTCTGTAAAGCTGAAACTTCAGCATTTTTCACAAATACTGCACTTATGCAGAACACAGTATGTTTTAAAAGGTGTTCTCACAAAACACAACAATTCCAAGCTTTCCAAATGCAGTAATAGCTTAGGTTATACCAGAGGAAAGTGCTCCATAGGAACAGAGACTTTTTTTTAATTCCTTGGATGCAAAATTTTGTAACTTATGCATATTTGAAATATCCTTGCGCAAGGTTAGTTAGAGTAGCTTAACTCTTTGTTACTTCTGGAGATGCTAGTCCTAATTCTGAGAGGGACATGAGTGATACCAGCTTGGTGGTGGTAACCTGCTGCATCACAGATTCGTAGGTTACAGGACGTCTATGTCAGGAAGAACTGGGATGATATTCCTAGTCTGGCCTTCTGCAAGTGAAATCATTCCACTCAGCTAGTTTTGCAAAGCCCTAACTTCTCTGGGTATATGTTTAACAAGCAAAACCCTGTCTTGATTTAGAGATTTGCACTGGGATGTCCGTCACATCCCTTGGCAGGGCTCTAATAATGACATTATCCTGTTTGTAAAAATGCACACCTTGTTTCTGGAGTGATTTAGTTCACCTACAGCTTTCATCTGTTGGAATGGATGTTTGTTCACCTTTCATAATCTCAACCCCCACAGAGTCTAAAATACCAAGTTAGCACAGCTCAACACCTTATTCTCCATCAACTAATTGTGGTGAACTTTCATGTGAGCTCTCCTACCCACAGCTTAGCATTCTGGCAGAGCAGACTTAGCTAGGTTGCACTACCTTACATCTGCCTTGAGGCAAATGCTCCCAGTTACTGGTGTTCATGTGATGTGTGGTATCTTATTAAGGCATGGCAAACTGCCTGTATATCTGACCAAATCTGTATCCAGTCAGGGTCTAGCAGCTGCAGGTACTATTCCTAATTCTTTTGTTCTTCATATGTTCAAAACCATAGCAGTCTGTCATTTTCAAAAGACAGGCGATCATTAACATTAAACTCTTACCTGAAAATGCTAAAAAGGCAGTATGGTTCCCTAAACAAACAGTACCACCTCCTTCCTAACCCACTGCAGCTGTAAGGACAATCGAGTGGAAATTACTGCTCTGGTCAAAGCTATCTACACCTCTGTTTCAAAAGCACAAAATGGAAACTTAAAACAAAATCCACCTTTTAAAGGGAAGAGTGATGATTGTATGGGTAGTCTAGCTACTCATACTAAGCAACAGCTTGGAAAGGCAGGTGTCAGTGTTTTCTATTTCTAGGTATGTGGTTACGATAGTGGTAAACGTGCCTTGTCATTTACTTTCAAGGATAAGATACTTCAAATAATTAGTGGTTTGCTTCTAGCATTTGCTACCCACCTTCACCCATGAGAAGGCCAACATGTTTCTGACTTCAAACAACAAGTAGGTATGTGCCTGACAATCATACTACAAGTCACCAGAACAAAAAAGCCAAGTTAGGGGAAGTGCAAGTTGGCTGAACCATGAATAATATATACGTAGACATTTTAGGGAAGAGTTAGGCCTTAAATGGTCAAACTGAAGCAAGCTACCAAAGCTTCCTTGCACCTCACCATTCCCTGGCAGCTCCTAGTACACAGCCTCTTAACCTGATAAAAATAGGGGAGAAAAAAGTGCTAACTGTATCTTATTAAACTTTGCAGGGTATTTGAAGCTGATGAGAATTTCTGGATGCTCTGAGGGCTTTAATCCAGAATTTCTGTTGAGAAATAATGGCAGTTACTACTCTTTTGAACCTCAATTTCCCAATCACAATAGACGAGTGTTGAAACGATCTCTGTTCATTTCCCATAAGTCCTATAATTGTCTATAGAAACTGTAATTAACACATCAATGCATTAATTTTTTGACACATGTTAAGCAGAATTACTCAAAACGGTGGAAATTGTAATACAAATAACTGTACTGAAGTTTAACAGTGGCATCAAAAATACAATGGATTAAATTGTGGGAAGCTGGAGATCTGGGTTTGAGTCTCCAGAGACTAAGAGGCTGAGCCCAGGCTTCTCACTTCCCAGCTCACTGCTTTAATCATGGGTCAAGATGCAAAAGCTGTTCTCAGTCACAAGTCACCAACAAGTCTTGCCTCCTCCTCCCATGTAAAAGAGTGAGCCTGTAACTCCTTCCAACATGTATAGAAGGAGTCTTCAGGCCTAACAGAGATACTTTAAAATCTTCCTTCTAGGGTCAAGCGCCTAGTCTTTAAACAACTCAAAATCTACATGGGCTATGCCTGGGTCCTCACTCTGAATCCCACGTTCCTGGATTTTGGTGATTTAATTTGAATCACATTTTTAATCACCCTTTATACACCTTAAAGGCAGGAGACATGTATATACAGGAAGCTCTAGGCTGCTTCTTGTTGCGCTAACATTCATGGTACCAGTGTGGCCTCAGAGAAGAGTGGGAACAGCAAAGCTCCCAGCCAGGCAGAAACTTCAAGGCAAAAGTATAAAATGTGAGAAGTAAGGAGTGTGTGAGAAAGGAGTTGAAGGAGAAAGAAAAACAATGATGAGGAAACACTTTTTAGTTGTATTCCCTTTTACAGAATAGTTCACCAATCTTTTCCTGCTGAACATCTTCCTGTTTCTATTATCTAGAGGCCAAGAGAGAGCAGATATGGCTTTAGTTACAACCAGACAATGTGGTATTGCTGTTTACACGCAAACTTGGGCTACGCCAGCTTTGCAAGCCTGATGGCCTGGCACTGTACATACCAGATGAGAACACTACAAATGCAATAAAAGGATCAGCTTCCCAGATTCTTGACTTAAGGCATTCCCTCGTGGTACAGCTGGGTGAGGAAATGGAAGAACAGACTGAGGGGAAGAGGGGAAATTCAATAGCCCAGAAGCACGTATCGCTGACCCGGTTACTTTGTGAAAGCTTCAATAAAGAGGCTTACGAAGTCATGACTATTACATGGTCCTCTCTGATCTTTTCATGAGGATGAGAAACGGTTGTTTTCAGTTTAAAAAAGAAAAAAAGATTCTGTATGTAAAGTCTCTCTTTGTTGTGCTGTGAACTCCCTGGTGAGAATATCAGTCACCCTGCAGGGGCTGGAATAATGAATGAATCCATCAGGGAACAGGCTTTCTTCTCCTCTGACATGCTTCGGGAGACCACCCGCACACACATCAACCCTTTCTCTGCAGAGTGCCGCCTCTACAGCCCTGCCCAGTCTCAGCCAGCAAGGATCCTTCCTCTCAGAGCCCATCACTGATGGAGTTTAGATACTCTCAGGCTGAGGAGCGGCATGACCATGGGCCTCACACTTTCTGGGCAAAGGCTCTAACCACTGCAGGAAAAGGAGGCAATGCAACCGTGAAAATCAGTAATGGGAACTGTGGGGAGGTAGAAGGTACACAGCAGGGCAGCTGGCCACGTGCCACAGCACAGTCACTGCAGAATCACAGATCTCCTTGTATGCAGGAGACAAATGAGAAGGGTAATTGCTGCATGCTTGCAGGCAGAACCAGCCAAAGGAAATAAAGGATCAACCACCACCTGCATATGACAGCTCTTCTCTTGAAATCTTCATGGGTTCCTGATCACAGATTGACAAATTTGTGCTGTTCAAAACCTCATTAAATTCTTCTTATTAGTGAAACACACAAAGATTTACTTCTTCATTCCTGCACTCTTTCTATGAGTTTCTCAAGAAGAATGGGACACCCTGGAGTCACTACCCAGTCATGTTACAGGAAAGCTTAAGATAGCTATGGAGCTGAGGGGGGAGCATCCTGAGAGCAGGAAGCGACCAACTATCATGTGAACTCCAGAAGCAACTCAGTGCTGGTCAGATGCTGAACTCCTGCGTGTGATTTTATTGTCATTCCATCTTATCACTATTAACAACATAACGAAAAAGATACATTCTTAATCATACATATTTTTACAATGCGGCCCGTTTTAGGGTAAAAGGTAAAAAAAAAAAAGCAGCCTATGTAATGTCTTGCTCAGCATAACAGAGAAGTGCTACTCCATGTTAATTAGTAGCTTTACAGTGAGTTGAAGTAAAATAAACTAACATGTAGCTACAGACCTCCCTTTAGCACTGGCCTGAAATTGCACAGTGGATTTATCTAATGAAGGAATATTTTAAGAGACTAAACAGTTGGAGAAAAAAAACTGAAAGGGAAAAAGTCTAGTTACATCTACCGTATTCCTGTAAGCACGCACTTTAATGGACCGAAGTTATTCACACATACTACTCTCCTAGAGCACTCTAAGTGCACAAGGTATGATAAGTCCTGATGTCACTATGAGTTCAGATTTGCTCCAGCCACAGATCTCGCAAACAAAGCATATGGAAGTTAATCAGGACAGCCAGGTAACACTGAAAACAGGGGAACAGTCAAAATGGTAAGAAATTTCAGCTCCCTTTGAGCACTAAGACCTTTCTTAAACTGTTGCCTAAGTATTATAGCCATGTTATCAAAACCACTGCTGTTCTACAGCTTTATATAGTGACTTGTCAATAGAATCTGAGCTACTAATTAGACCTCAAGGATCAGACCAGATGAGCGTCTCAAGAAACAAAAGAATCCTGGACAGCTGCATCTGCTGCCTTCACTGAAAATAACCAGAAGTGATAATCCATTAGGAATCATCTCTGGTCTGTTTCAGAGTTCACCCTCTCCTACAGCAACATTAAAAATGTACTTATATTAGTTAGTGAGATGAAATCTACAAAATTATCCCATTATCATCCAAAAGCCCCAGGCACCACCTAACTGTGCCAACAGGTGCCGTAGACGCGTGATGTGCTTACTCCCATTCTGGGCTGCAGAATCCACAGCAGGATTAAAACTGGAGGGAGGTGGCTCACCTGCACCTCACGTCTAAAATATCTAGACTCAGGAGAACTACAGGTTAGCTCTTGGAAGATGTAGCTGAACCCTCTTTTCTTTCTAAGTCAATAAAATGAGTACCAGCTCACTTATGACCCTTCTGGGTGAAACCTTAAACAAAATTAAAAACCACATCCACATTCTGAGGAGGAGATTGCCCCTTAGTCCTCATTCCCCATTCTCCACTTTGCTTCCTTATTAATTACACCTGCACTAGCAGCTTATCAGTGATGAGGGAGCTTCAGTTATCATACAGCTTGGGAAATGTACCGAGTGCTTTCGAAAGAAAGGCCTGGTCTTGATGAGAAATCATCCCTCTTACACGTTTCTCTTTTTTTGGGGACTACCTATCCCAAATCAATTCATCTCCATCCTCCCAAATTCTCCTCCCATGATCCTTCCTGGGCAAAAATCCTTAATGCTACAATACAAGAAGTTTGGAAACATCTTCTTTCCCTCGACTGCCTGAAATCTCTCCTTCCTGAAGTTCTGAGGACTTCAAAATACTGCAGTCAAATTACTCTTTTGCTCCAAGAAAGAGAACTGGATCACTCTGGCTCCTGTAAAACTGATATCACAAAAGCCCCCTCAAGAGACTTACAGCCTCATAACATACAGTTGCCTATTATTTATTCTGTGGCCAGATTCTCAGCTGGTATAAATCAGGGCAGGTTCCTTGCCTTCAACAGAGTAAAGCTGATTTATGCCAGCTGACAGTCTGGCCCTGCATGTGTTCCACTTGCACAATGCTAGTTTTTAAAGAGGCCCATTAAAGTGCCCCAGGCATGTTAAGAACCACACTTGGGTCTTTACTTGGAAAATGTTGCTCCGAGGAGCAAGACTGTGAAACCTTCCTGCTGCTCTCTGAGTATGTACTGTTCAAATTCACTTGCTTTTCTAACAGAAGGAAGTCTCTAAGCCCTGACAGAGCTACTATGACCTTGGGAACAAAAGATGGATTTTATAATGTCTTCTACATAGACCATTTTTTTAACTGAGTTTAACTGCTGAATTAAATGAAGCCCACAGGTATACCAATGCAATGTTTTGGAGGAACCCATCAACTGCACAGAGGGCAGAGGCTATCTTTCAAAACTTGTATTACTGGTGACTATAAACAAGCCAGAAAGAATATGGTGTGACTTTCAAATCACTGGCTGAGCTTATGGCTTTGGCTGCTTGATAAGTCTTTCTTTTTTACCTTAAAACCTCAGATGTCTACTTACGGAGCAGGGCAACAGTTCTTTTGTGGATGTGGGCCAAAGTCCTTGGGTACAAACAGAAGGTATGTAGGAAATAGAAGACAGCTTTCTAACACCTCTGGTTCCAGATTACCGTTTCAAAGGCACAATGTTAACTCTAGGTGTCATTGTAGTGATGTATCTGCTGGGTTGTAAACTGGATGCATTAAGAGTGAGGAAGCAGACTCCTCTATCTGTTCCTGACTTCTATTAATTTCAGTCAGATTTTTGCCAAAATACTACTCTGGGTGAGTGGAGAACTGGAATCCTAGAATCAGGCTATCTGTTAGTAATAAAAAATTGTGGTTCCTTTGCATGACAGAAATTTCTCAATACAGCTTGTTATTATGATATGAAACAAAGACTGGAAGACACCAGTCATTCAGAGCACTGCCATTCCCACCCAACAAGGAGCAAATGAACACATGGCTACAGGTCAACCTAAAAAACACTGTCAGGAAAATGTTTTTCCAGCACCACAAAGTGCTGTAACATTTCATACATTTTCATATTGACCACCAGAGTGAAACCAAAATCATTTGAAGTGGTGGGTGTGGGGGTGTTTGTGCATGCATGCACGAGGAGAGAGTGACAGGCCTCCAATATCCTGGGGAGAATGGATAGGGGGAGCTCCAGATTCAAATGTGCACTCTATGAGCCAGACCAGGCGCTTGATCCTGCCTGTCTTTCATCCTCCACCAGTGATTATTCTAATTATTGATTAATCATGATTTCTCTTTCTCTSTCTTTCTCTCTCTCTTTCTATATCAGAAATTCCATCCTGGACCAGGGGAACGGAGGGGGGAGGTTTCCTGATGAAAGTTTAATGGAAACTGGTACATTTCCACAAATTGTTTCAGTTTTGACAAATCAGCATTTTCCCATGAAAAACAGTGTCAAAAACTCTCAACCAGCTCTAATTCTAACCAGATTAACTCAGGGATGAATGCCAGCAGGAAGTTCTTGCTAAACACCAGTTGTTTGAGCAAAGGAAAACTACTCCTTCCCCAGACGATCTTCCCAGAGGTCAAAAGGCTTTAAAACCCATATGAAAAAAAGGACAGGTAGTTTCAGCTGTAACGACCACAATGGCATTCAGATCAAGAGAAAGAGCAAGGAAATGGCATATAAAAAAAAAATGCACAAACACGGACAAATCGGCAAATAGTATTTCTCCTGCCACCGCTAATGTTATTGTTTCTTAAAATCTGAAACAGTTGCTAAACTTCGCAGGATTGCAAACAAATGGACATTAGTCTCTTAGTCCCCCCTTAGTCCCCATTAGTATTGACTGCAGGGCAAACCCCTTAATACATGTCCCAATTTAAATTCTGCTTAAATCCCTAGAAGTCAATGGACACAAACAAACGATGGCATGCTGTCACCAACAGAAACAGAATTAAGCATCTCCTGGTGAGATTCGTTAGTTCTAACTACTAATTTGGATGAGTTTTCCATCACTGGATGGTGTTTGAAGTGGTTTGCTCTCTCTACGTGTCTTACCCRAACCATCTGTACACTAACTAAATTTGTGTTCTTTTAGGCAGTAGGATATAAATGGTTGTACTCAACCAATGCCAGTGCTGCTGCTCTGTCCTTATGCCACAATGAAGACATACTATGAAAAATAACCGTTGAAGACTTAGCTGGGTCACTGAGAGACCAATCTTGCAAATATTTAGTATCATTTCATTGCTTACATTGGCATACAGATCAGCGGCATTTGCCTTAACTACAATGCCCTGCCCCACTGTGTATGCCCACTCCTTGCTGTAAAAGCAATCTATCCCCTGTAGTAAGAAGTTCCTCCACTGTTTCTTAATACAAGTCTTATCACTTCTACCTGCCAGTAAAGTTAAACTTCAAAAGGATTTCTAACTAGTCTGTCAAAAACAAGGCATATTCTTTCTGATTTATTCTGGCCTATTTTAACCTTCCAGAATTATTGTTCATAAAAAAGCACAAGTATTTTGTCGTGACCTTTTATTTTATTCTTGATTATAAGAGTTTAAAAACCAATTCCCATTATCCTTTAGGAAAAAAAGAAACTAAAACCCCTCCAACCCCAACAAAATTTAAAGCTAAAGACCTATTAAGTAAACCAAAACCTCAGCACTAAATCTCTTAGACTAGGACTCAGTCAAATTTCTTTTTCACAACAGGACTGGCTCTCCACTACTCCATGCCGGAAACCTCTTGTACTCTCCAACACCTGCACAGAACTGGTTGATATCTTGGTCCATTTTACTGAGTTTGCAATGCTCTGGCAATACCAACTAGCTGGTGCCTACCTGGTAATTTCCCCTGAGTCAAAGGGCTCCTATGTGGCAAAGGAGACACTGCACCGCTGGTCTCCCACCCGCCTCAGGACATCCTTTTGTTCCTCTGCTCACCAGGTGCCAGAGGGCCCATGGGGACAATAGGCAGACCAGGACTGTAACGACTCATCTCCCTCCTGCTGAGCCCAGGACCATGGGGCCACGAAGGTGGCTGGTTGGAAGCCCTGACTTTCACTGTGCCACCAACACTCAACTGGAGCCATGCCAGCCAGTGTGGAAACTGCACGGACCACTTTCAGATCAAAACCTGTCATTGCACTAGTGATAATATTTCATACCTAGCTGATACAAATGCACCTGGTTATGCAAAATCCAAGAGAGTAACAAGTTGGGCCCAACCAGTTGGTTTTGATCATTCTTCTTATACTGTGAGGCACAGCTCTTCTGAAGCCAGAGGAGTGACAGTGATACAAAGTGAATGCTAGCAAAGTGCTTATAACACAGACATAAATTATTCAGAAAAAAAAGTTCCTATGCCACAAATGCAAAAATATAATCTTAAAAATATCCTGCAGAGGAAATATAAGCACGGGAAACTCCAACAACTGTTGCTTCAGTGATACCACACTCTTTTTTTCTTCCACCCCCTCAAATAGCAACTCCTTTCTAAAAGTCTAGTCCTGAAAAAAAAACCCACAAAAAACCAAAAACCAAACCATGAAGAATTTTCTTTCTGGTAAGAGCCTGACACCATCTTTGCTCCTAAGTTCAGAATTAACCTTGTCCCAATGACAACTTTTATCACCATTATATGTAACTGTAACAATTCATCCCAGAAAGGAGTATTTCATTTTGAAGCAATGCTGTTTGGCTAAATGTAGGTCACATAATAGTAAGTTTTTATAAAATATAAGTGAAAAAATATTATGAATATGAAAAATCTGAATTATTTCATTGCCCTTTTTTTGAAATTACTTTTGAAACTGTTTCAGGAAACTTATATGCTATAACGGTATGTAACTCTACTGATGCTAATGGAACTATATTCATTTGCAGCAGCTTAAGATCTGGCTCATCATTTTTTAAAAGAAACCATTCCTACATGAAATTCACCACCTGAATATTATAGAAGTGTGTTAATGCCAAGGAGCTCAAAATAGCAATAAAATAAAAGTGATTTTCAAAGTCTCAGGTATAGAAGTCTTATAATTCAAGGATACCCCATAAACAGAAGAAAATGCAGTAATATCTCTGTTCTATTCCTACTTCCCTCCCAAAATAACTGGAAATTTGCCAGTTTTAATGGGGGGCAGGAATGCATTTTAGATTCGATCGTGTTACAAACATGTTCCACCATGTTACGAAGATGTTTGTTCTCATAATTCCCTCTTGCAAATATCTGAAGCTCTAAATTTGGTTTTGTTACTATAAAATTAACTGACTATGATACGGCTTTTAGAAAATAAGGAGACCACAATGCAAGCAGTGTTTGGCTGAATGGAGAAATTAAGTTCCTGAAGGTCAGAAATGAAAAATTATTACACAGATTATTCCAAAGAACAAATTTCTGGTTTTGATACCCCAAAGATAAACTACAGATTCATACTCACTTGGACACAGCAGCGCTGATTTCTTACGTGGGCAACTGCTGGTTTGTGCTGCCATTTATTGATTAAACCCTCAATATAGCATTCACAATCATTCAGAAAAATCACACCTTGTCCCTTTACTCTATGGAAAAAATTTCAATTACTTGTGTGTAATACAGGACATAAGAGCATCTTTTTCAAAGTAGATCGTTCCTATTGGACCTGCTCACGAATTTGTGGTTTTGCCCAGAATCTTTATGGGAATGTGCCGTTCCTGTCTAATATTTGTGAAGAATGTTAAAATGAAATTTTAGCTGGGGCTTTATTAACCTCTTCACCAACAAGAGCCAGCTGGTTAGTAGGCTTACCTGGGAAGTGAGCTCTCCTGAGACTGGTATCTCTCCTGCCTCATCCTCACTGCTGAGCTGTTGATTATTACAAAGTAAGTAGCTCTTTTTTCTGTTTTGTTTTCCCCCAAACATTTGGCAGCTCTAGTTTTCATTTTGATGCCAAATAACAATCAATATCCAAACCTCACATTTTCTGCCCCCACAGAACAGTTGTTTTCTGACCAACTCTTCCTGTTATACATACAACAGAATCCTATGATGATTATTAAAACAACTTTTGGAGCTATAGGATAGATTATCTGACAACAGGTCTACTCAGTTTTAGTTATTGTAGGGTGTAGATGAAGATCAGTATGCGAAATGCTGAATTGTAACCAATCTATATGTATTTTTTCCTCACTGGACCTAYGACAAGAAAGAAGAACAAATTCTTAAGCTATATCCATTTTAAAAATCTACCTGTAGTTTGAGACTGTCTGTAGTGGTTGAGTGAAAAAAAAGCATGATAATAAATAACACAAGATTAACAGAAGTGGAGCTTTTCCATTTAAAGCTTTTTGTGATGGGAATCTGCAAAAAATTTGGGGCTGGGGTCAAGATAAAAGCCATCACTAGTTCAGTATGATTTATATTAATCAGAAATAATAAAACTATGTATCAAAATCAACAAGAAGCTGCACACCTCACATTTAAAATAATATAATTTTGAGCCCTGGGACACTATAGTGTCCTATTCTTAAACTGTTTTTTTCATCTGCCTAAGCTTCCATGAGTAACTTTGCAGGTATGTAAAATCTGTTGACTTTGACAGGATTATTAATGAAGCACGAAGTTATTCATACTGTACATAGCTATTGGCAGTAGTTATACAAGAACTATCTAGTTTATGTTATTATGTTTTAGCAACAATTTTGAGATCATTATTGACCATGAATGGACCACAAGGGAGAATCAGAGGGCACAGAGCAAARTTTGTAGAAGCTCAGGTGTCTGCACATCTTACCTGAAGACTAAAACTAGATGTGATATCACAAGACATCTCAGAAATCTACTTAATTCTTCAAAACTGTTTCAGATGTAGTTGTGCTGCAATCTGATGTTCTCTTTTTAGGTTTACCAGCTGCACTGCAACACGACTTAGGGCCTAACTTTGCAGTTACAGATGTTAGTTCACATATGTGGGTTAGTACTGGTAGGACTGAGATCGACAGCTCCTCAGGGCAGGGACCTTGTTTCTGCAGCAGCACTTTAAGCTCTTGGTACTTTCCAAGGGATTATCCTATGAAGAATACTGCAAGCCACAGCCTCAAAAACCTATCTAAGGATGTCTTGGTAAAAACAGAATAAGGGATGTGAAGTGTCACTAAAAGTGAATGGAACAACGTGAGCACTAAGTGCCACAGGAATGACTGCTACTCTCAGTCCAGCTGCTCACAATCACGGCTTAATTCTGCTGTAGGCAGAAACTCACATGTAAAATAACTTCTTGGTAAGCCACTGCTGATCCGCCCAGCAGCGAGCTCTGTGGCCAGGCACAGGCCCTCAGCTCTGAGAGCCGGCACGCACCGGCTCAGGCCGTGTAGCCCCCCTGGCACCTTCCAGCCCCTCTCCCTACGGCTGTGTAGGGCGAGCTGCTCCCCATCCCGCAGGGCACCGCCACAGCTGTGCCGGGGGCTGGATCCTGCACCCGAGACCGCGCACCGAAGGCGGCGGGAGGCGCGGGCCGCGGCCGGCTGCTTCCCCCCGGGCCTGGCGCCCCCCGGCCCGCCGCCCCCGGGCACACGGTGCGGCCCGGCACCAGGTGTGGGGGCTGCCGCAGCAGCCGCAGGGCCGGGCAGCCGCTCCCCCCGGGGACAGCAGTCAGCTCCCGAGCTGCCCTCTCCGGGCTCCTCCGGCCGGACCAGACCCTGCTGCATTTCCTGCCAAATCCTCTCTTTTCCCCCCCCTCTTCCCTCCCCGGACGGACCTCAGTTTTTGCCGCGAACCCCCCAGATTCCCAGTCCTTTCTTCCCAGCTTACTTTCCAGCAGGGCAATAAACAAACACGCTCACCCCTCCCGAAAGGTTTCCAGCCTCAAAACTTTCTTAGCAACCGCGTCCCCCCCTCCCGCGGCGGACGCCTGCCTCCTGCCCTGCCCCGCTCCTGCCTCCGGCCCCGCTCCTGCCCTCCGGCCCCAGCAACTGTCAAGCGGGAGCGCCGGGCCGGCACCCACTTACCCCGAAGCAGAGCGGGGACCGAGCTGCCCATGAGGACCCAGAGGGAAAGGCGCAGAAGCAGCCGCCGCAGGCTCCTCGGCAGACGGGGAGTCATCGCGGAGCCGGATCGGCATAGACGGCGAGGCGCGGGCGGGGCGCGGGGGGCGGCCGGGCAGCGGGGGAGGCCGCGGCGGCGGGGCTGGCAGGGCGGCGGGGGAGCGGGCTGCGCGGCTCCGCTGCTCGGGACTGCGGGTGACTCACTGAAAACTTCACTTCGGCGCTGCAGGGGAAACAGGAAATCTTAAACTTCGCAAACAGCTGGGCAGGACTTTCTTACTCTTAGAGTAGTTCCTTCTCCCCCTTCCCACAGTCACCCCCTCCCCTGCTCTCGCCCTTTTTCTTTCTTTTTTTTTTTTTTTTTTTTAACATGAAACCTCACCCAGTTTGGTGTCAATCATCTGCCAGAGGCCAGCCCCTCTCAGGTCTGGCTCTCCCACCACAAGCGCGCCGGGACCAGCCCCGACGTGCAGCYCGGATCTCTGCGCCTGCCTCCCTCCCGAGGCGGGGACCGGGCACAGCCACCCGCCCGCGCTGCCGGGCCCCGGAGCGGCGGCGTGGCTTGTGAGGGGGCTCAAGGTCGACGGGAACCCGCCAGCTCGAACGGGCCCTTCTCCCCACCAGTTGACAAGGGCCCAGTCCTGTCATTTGAGGCATGGGGGCTTCCTAGAGCTCCTCCTTGCATCCGTATCCCGGTCCTTATCGATGCTGCTGCAGCCTGTTTCCCCCTCTGCAGAACTGGTATCTGAAAGACAGACGTAACCCCCAGATGAACTAAAGCAGGGGCAGGAGAGGTTGAAGTCAGGGTAGTAACMGGAAACGTACACACAGACTAGCTGGGCACTCAGCTTGCAGATGTTGAAGCTAACTGCAACAACTTGTCACCTGCCTCTTTCTTTGCATTTTGCTCCCAAATGGGCTGGACACACACCACTTGGTCCCAAACACCACGTATGTGACACAGATGAAGTTCATCTCCATTCCCCTCCAAAGCAGGTTTAGCTTTTACCAGAGATTTTGCCTTCTCCAGAAGGGAGAAATTGCACATCGRATTCAGGGAGTAGGACCACACCAGTGATGCCAACTTTGTATGGCCCAGACAGACACTATAAGAACCATTAGACTCTCAACCTGAATAAGGCCTGAGCTTTCTGCCAATATAAATCCAGCCATTGCATAGCCCGCCGTTGTATTGAGACTCATTTTTGGTTCACAGAGTCTTCCTTCTTCTCTGAGTTAAATGGCTGGGCATTGACTGAAAGGTAAACTGATGCACATGGAGATAATTTCAGAGTGCCTGTTCAAATTTTGGTGATTCGCTTTTCTCTCGGTTACAGCGCTAGTTAGAGGGACAGATTTGGGTTTTTCAGAAAAAGGRCTAAGCCTTCAGGGGGAATATACTTAACCATGCTCTGAACATCCCAGATCAACTCTGAATCTGGAAATATTTGCATAATGCATTTAATTGGCCTATAAGAAACATAAAAAATCTCATTGTGATTTTATGTAAATTTAGTTTTAAAAACTCCCTAAGCGYGTATTTTCACAGTGCAGTCCCAGTTTATGGTGCAAATTCTCATAAACCTCTCCAAGAGCATTTTCCTCTCACACCACACTCCCCCACCCCCCTTTAAATACAGTCAAGATTCACTCAAACAGTCGCCACCTTCCAGAGTTAAGAATAATGTTGGATTCCCCTTTCAGCACAGACTGGAGTGTTCTTATCAGTTCCTGCGCACCAGCTCTGTGCTAGAAGCTGACTGTGTTTTCAGTAAACCACTTAAACGAAAGCATTTCTCAACCCCCATCAGTATATACTGTATCCTGTATACACTTCTCTCTCCTTGTAGCTGTCAAGCTGCAGGTGCCAAAGAGTTGCTGTTTGCTTAGAAAGTTGGCTGTGTATATACTGAACTCTTCTGTTAGTTTTTGGTGACTAACTTTCCACATGAAAAGAAGCTTAAAAGCCATTAAATACAGATTTAATGTTACTATTCAAACCTGTCACAATCCAGGTGTGACTTGGCAAGCTGGCCTTTGCCTCACTTGCATCTCTCTCCCTCGCACGAGTGCCATGGCTCTTCTCCTACATGGGCACCTTCTGACCAGCCTCTCATCCAGGGTCTGGGAGTAGGAGAGGGGCTTGCCGGAGATGGAGGCCTTGGGGAGGGCTGTACTCAGGTCCCCAGTAGTCTCACATCCCTGACCCTAGCCTGGCATCATAGCCCCCCTCTCTCACAGGAGGTGATACAGCGCCTGTTACCCAGTAAGTGAGGAGTCTACTACAAGTGGATTGCAGAAGTCTGGTATTTCCATATAAGCATTGTTTTTATTTCCACAGACACATCATGCAGTGAGGATTGTGTTACAGCTGCACTTTGGCTGTTCAGAGAGCCCATGAGAGTGCTGGGTGCTACTAGAAAGTTTTTGGGTGGAAGGAATATATCTTACCTGGATATACTTAGTGGAGGAGTAACTTTGTCACCAAAAGTCAACGTGGAAGTTGAAGTAAACCCCAATTCTGTYCACAGATTTGTCCCAGACAGGCTTATTAACAAAAGCTCACGTCCTGCCTTTTTGAGTACTATAAGCTTCCCTGTTAGGGCCCAAATGCAACTTAATCAGGATTTCCTGGACAACTAAAATATCTAAAACAAGACCAAGCTGGTCATTTCTTTCCATTTGCTTGTTCATAGTTCCCAGTTCCCTATTTGCAGATGGCAGTTTATTACTTACTTCTAGATTGAAACTGTGAATATTTAACCTCAGCCTGACTGAGGTAAGAAAGAGCCCGCTTCGAAGAGCCGCAGATTAAAGCCATAAATAATTAACTCCAGCCTGACAGGGTAAGGAAGGGTCAGCTAATTTCAGCTACTCAGAAAGGCAAATTATTGAAACACTAAATATTGTCTATTCTTTCTGAGCCTTAAAAAGAGATACCCAGAACACAAACAAGCTAGTACCTCTTGTATCTCAGGGCCTCCTAGTGAAGACAAGCTAAGTGCTTCTTGCTGCAGTTTTAGATAGAGCTTTTTAAAATAGTCCATAAAAACTACTGAGTACTAATGATCTCTCTTTAGTATTCCAACCATTTCTCAGCTTGCAGTATCATCTTTCTGTCAAAATCCCATGTGAACTACAACATTATTCTCACACGAAGAACATTTTCAAGCTTCCAAAAAACTTGCATTGTTACTAAAAACTGTTGTTTCACTGTACGCAACATACACTTTTAACCCAAAAYCATTCTACCCATAGCCAAGAACTGCTGATGTGCCCAGTAAAGCCATTATTTTGAGTAGTTTATTAGCCCCAGTGTTGCTTTGTTTTAGAATCCCACAAGCTACTTCCCAGATCCACTGACTCAGTATTAAATAAGGCCCATGCAGCTGCACTAACACAACGTAATGTTCATGCCTATATAAAGCTGACATATGTGGCTTAGGGTGAAGACACCTCACCTTACTTTAGCTGTCTAAAAGTTAGCCTCGGAGTGAAGTTCCAGCAGATGGCTGAGACAACCCAGCACCTTTCCTGCCATCTAAAGGAGCGGTCGTCTCATTTGTTTGACTGTAGTGGGTTAGTCCCAGATCGGGTTCAAGGACCAAAGGATGGAGGACAAAGGCTGGATGAACGGAACTGCCATTACAGTGGCAGCAAGCTATTAGGTCACCTACATTCGCTCAGTCATAAAAGGATCGAGAGGAGTCTAGATATTTTAAAAMCCTCTAGACACGTGAGCTGATGACAGGGAGCATAGTTAGCCCAGACATCTACTTTTTGGGTATCTGATGCTAGATGACATGAATCCTAAAGAAAATATTATTTGTATTGTATACTTCATGTAATGTAAACTACAAGATGCTTTACTGACTGGCAATTTCTGAGATTTTTGTTTGGAATGAAACAAGGCAATTGGGTACATAGTATACTGATATTGGCTTGACAAAATTATTAATGACATAACTGGAGTAAGTAGTTTGATCAAAATAAAAACATTGATGACTCTGAATAAGTTTTGTCATAACTACTTTCAAAAGAAAAATAGGAAATCTGCTTTGAAAAGTTGACACGTCCCATTTTGATGTTTTTGGTATGATACAGATCAGGTTTTGTTTTGAAGCAGCCAATTAGTTTTGAAATTTGTTTGTTCTCTCCATGTTACATATAAAAACAAAACATGGGAGCAACCTACAACACTTTGATTTCACTGCAGTGAAGGAAGAGATTTATTTTCAGGGAAATTTTGGCATTTCAGTTCAAATCRAAGTCAAATTTTGTAACCCTGTATTATGTGCAACCCAAAACTTCTGTTCCCTGCAGCGCTCTGTTCACAAAGCTGACATTTGTCGGCTAATTTTCAAATTGAGGGTGCTTGGCATGGAGTATTGGCCTTTCAGTGTTCTTGATAAAAGCTCTGCCTGTCTTGTGCATCATTTGCTGAAGAACACATAGTCCTCTTTGGAGTAGGGTTAAATTATTGTGCCTTGTATCACTGTTTGCATCATATTTCTCTCTTAATTTAGGTTACCATAGAGCACAGAATTACAGCTACTATTAAATGCAGTTTTCTTCTTTTGCATAATCACTGGTTTTAACTTGTTACTAATAATTTGCACCATTATGAGAACACAGGCAGCCTCAAGCAAGGACATTTACAAAAGATTATATTCATTGCAAAACGTTTTGAAAGACTCATAAAAAGTGTTTGGACTTAACACAGCATTATGCTTATCTCCCAGATATAATCAAATTAAAACATCTGTTGTGTGTAATCATCCGTCAGAAGGAGGCAATCGGCTTGTTATCAACTCCTGCATACATCAGAGGCAAYAAGAATAATGTTATCTTCAGGATTTATCTTAGTAATGCTTTCTGTACAAATCTCCTGAATGACACTTAGCAAAATAAAGTTTTGAAATATTATTCAAATTAGCACTAGACTCTCAGGGCACTGCTGTTCACATCATCTCTGACTTTTATCTATAATGCAAATCAACCATTTTTAGGCTTCACTGAATTGGCTTGTTCTGTGTTTACTGTGTATGTATAAATACCCCCATAATGAAAGCAGAAGTATGTTAGTGTCAGAAGAGATATCGTTCCCGCAGAAAGCACCATTAATCTCACCACACAACCTTTTACATGAAGAATTCCATTCTATTTTTCCAAAAGCAAAGGACATTTAGAAAATTTTATATTGTTTTCTTCAGTTTCTTGTACTTTTCACAACAGGTATCTGAGCTGGGGAAAAACCTTGCGCATTTCCATAAGCATGTTCAATCTTTTGTCTTAACTCTTTTACGTGTACAAAGAACTAGTAAAACTAAGTCTAGATGAAGTGGCATTTTTAAAAGACGTGGAACTGAATTACTACAGATATACTTGGGAGATAAWTTCAGTTGCTCAAAAATATGGTTACCCGTGGAACCTGTCTCCGTTACCACATAATTTGTGGTATTTATTATCATCAAAGCTTGTTATTTTAGGCTCTTCATTAGCAAGAATTTGAACATTGGCTGCCAAGCCTCAGAAAATATCTGAAGCTACCAAAGAACCAAAGTAGTGTAACACAGAGGCCCTTCTGTTTCATTTTTCCCACTGGAACAAAAGGGAGTTGTGAATCCATGATAGAGTATATTCCTAAATCTAATCTGAAAGAATCCCAATACTTCAACCACAAAGCTCCAGAACCGAGGAAAGTATCCTCCCACCCCACCAAGCAGAAGATCATGTCTGTGTTATTCAGGAATGCAGTACACTGATGATGTTAAACTGACTCATTTGACCAGGATCTYTAAACAAATTTATTTGCGATAGCACAGCTGTTCCTCTCGGGAAGGAAATGCATGGTTCCATAATTTTTATCTGCAAGGCAACTTTATGATCTGTGGTCACAGGAGGTGGCTACTGTGCTTTAGAGGTCAGAAGCAAGCAGTACAGGAGGATCCAGAATGCCTTGGGAGTTGGATATTGTTCCAATAGAGCTGACCCTCGAACAAATRGGCTAACTATGGCTTGCAAATAACTCAGCTAATATAATTCACTTTTGCTATTTTCCTTTTCTGTGACTGAGACCATCAACAAACGAGCCTGTGAGCCCCRTTTTCAGGCTGGGCACACACAGTCTCCCACATCTGCCGGCTGGTATGACATCTCCCCCATTGGAAGATGCTCTCTGTGCAATCCTGCCTGTTGGGCAGGCATTTCCCTTCACAACTCAGGCCAGACTAGCGGGGGTACCGTCAATAGTTTCAATTTTTGGCTGGAGCTGTSTAATAGTGGGCAGTGAAAATTACATAGCGCTCACCTGAAACTCTCAATAGGTGTGAAGGATACGAACTCCATCTGATAGATTGGGACAAACCTTGGGGGCATTAAAGACTTCTGCAAGGATCAGGGAGAGGTTGTTAATCCATAGCCTCAGTGATATTCAAGRCTCTCTGCATCACTATAACAATACAAGGGCTATTAGAGAACGCTTTAGTGCAATTTATACCCATTTTAGTACCCTTTTACAATATTAAAGTGTTATAAATAGTCCTTAACGTAACTGAGAACTAGATGCTTTGCAGTTAATAAAAGATGCATGATGACTCCACTGTCTATGGAGAAATAACGCTATGCATTTTCTGTCAATTTGGCATTTCTGGAGTGTCAGTTCCCCAGGTTCTACATCCAGATATTGACTGCAGTGAGGGAACAAATGAGCATTGCTGGTTTAAAGTCAGTCTTCCCTTCTACACAAAGGTGCATAACATTTCTTGCTCATCTTTGCCCTGTCTGTAAGAACATTTTCGTGTCTCTGGTGACCTATGCCTGGAGAAAGTGATTTGGTAATTCTGCTGCCTACTACAAATCAAGGTCCAATTGAGACTGATGAGGGATGAGAGTGTTAACGAATATTTGTTGTCTCTTYACATGCTTTGAAGTATAGATAAGGACACATCTTGTCCAGCGCTACCACAGTTTGATCTCTGAATCATGCAGCAGTTGGAGCSCTCCTGTCCTGAGGGACCACTGTCTATCTGATATAAAAACTGCTTAGAAATTGAGGAGTTTGTAGATTTTATAGTGAGGTAAACAAGACAGCCAGGCAAMTGGAAAAGTGTAGAGATGCTCATTAGTGAGTGAGGAGATCCTGTTGAAGTCAGACTGAATTTTCTGAAGAGCTTTTATAGTACTTGCTATTTGATGCATGTATTTGCTTGCTGTAAATATTAGCCTGGTTTTCATCTCCATCT
Organism: Oceanodroma leucorhoa; assembly: GCA_030449065.1. NCBI lineage: Eukaryota > Metazoa > Chordata > Aves > Procellariiformes > Oceanodroma > Oceanodroma leucorhoa. The sequence goes on from JASVER010000053.1 coordinate 4,381,155, forward strand.
TTCTTTGATGATTTTTTACTGTGATTCAAAAATAAGAAAAGATTGAAAAATCAACTTCAGTAATCTCCATCACAAATGAAAAGTAATTTACAGCTGCCTGCATGGCGTTACTCTTGTGTGATTTCAATGTTTTTCCTTTAAAGGGCATGCTGTTCCGAATTGGCATGTCTTTCTTTTCTTCATTTTGTTGCCTTTTTTTGTGTCCTTTCCTTGTGTTCCTTTCCCTTATTTCTCCTATTCTCTAATATCTCTTTCCTTCTTTTCTTYCAGTTTATTTGTTCTGAGTGTTTTAATCTATGCCCATTGACTTCTCCTCTGGGTGTCAGTTACAGGCCGCTATTTTAAAAATAAATCCTTTTTTAACATCTTTCCAATTACTGCTGTTTCAAACTATGGTACTGTTAAACTTAACAAGCTGCTTCTTCAAAAATGCGTCTGCGTGTGTGTTTGTGTGTGCGCATTAACATTTCATTCAGAAGAAATTCCTGACTATTAGTTTCACAACTAGCAAAAAACACACTTAGTTAATTTATCAGTGGTAAAACTTCTGGGTCTCATATAGTGTCCTTTAGTCAAAGCCCAGAATAAAGGGCATTGTGAAATGGGAGTGGCATAATATACTTTACAGCTCTTTTATTTGCTCTGTTAACCACAATGAAGAGTCCCAGCCCATGCTGGTCTCCATTCCATTACTGCCCTCAACAATTTCTTCTAGTTATTCTCTTTTTCTACCAGTGCAATCATATACATGTGTGTGGTGCTGGCAGAGTGTAGCTGAACTGGGACTGGCATTGCAGAATGAGCTTGGCCTCCTGTACAGAACCTGTTTCCCCTCCTCTCTGATCTGCTCATGAAGCTTAGTGGCATATCGGGGAGTACAGATCCTATTTTCACGGCAAAAATGTGCTTAATTTGCAGCAAGGACACAAATTGACTCAGGACAGCGYTCAACATCTTCCAGTGCTGTCCCACAGTTTGCCCTGGCTGTGCTYTTCCACCCTTCCCAGGGACTGGATCATTAGCTCAGATAAATGCCGCACCGAGACGCACTCCCAGACTCGCTTGACACACTCTCCCTGGGAGACCCAGAGGGGCCAAAGGTAGATTAGGCTAACTTACACACTCAGATCCAGGTTACCAGAGCCTATGCCGACTGCAGTGAAGACCTATCTTCCATGTAACTAAACTGGAAGCTAAAACACCAGCAGGCTTTTACCATAACCCAGAGCCGTAGCAGGATGTTTCAGTCTCAGACATCTCCTTTCTGTCCCGCCTCCCCCCCCCCACCACCATCAGTGCATTCTTTCACCAGCTCCTTCCAGTTCCTGAGTCCTCTCTCTCAGTCTCCCCGCTGCTATTTCCAGCCTCTCTGAGTTCTTGCCAACTGCCACTGCCTGCTCGGCCCCCTCAGCCCACTGCCCGGCTTGCTGGGCAGCAGCCCCRGCTGGCAGGGTTTGACGTACTTGCTTTAGGTCGCTGTACCCTTCGAAGGACTGCTGGGGTATGTGTCCCTGCCCATCCTGTATGGATCATCCTCCATGGCTCTTATGGAAGCTTTGACATGGTATTTCATGTAAAGTGTCTTAAAACCAATAAAGATTCAAGAAAAAARGGCAATCTAAAACACCTACTAGGTTATTGCTGAATTTCTTTCCTTACTTAGCTGCAGCGGGCAAAAGAATTTAAAAGGTAAACATGATTTTTAGCACTGAATTGCATTTAATACTGTGATTAAAATTTGCTGGTGCCACAGTCACATAGTCATTGACAAGAGGCTTTTCATCACTGCCTTTCTACACCAAAAACATTGAGTAAGTGCTGTCTTGGACTCTTTAAGAACTTGGATATCTAGCTGCTGCTTATAGATTAGTTTTGATGTTGTTCATCCTCTTGGGTGTCAGTGAGAACAATAAGAATCTGGCAAAGAACAAATTTACACAGACAGCTCAAACATTGTTCCTTTCCTTCCCCGTACCAAGCCAGACATGGCTGTCAGCCCAATCATTTAGCACACAGGCTCCAAAAGTCTTCAGTCACGCAGAACATCCCCTGAAAGTCACAATTCCTTCCACGTGCCATAACAAATGGGGCCAGCTGCGGTCACGTTGCATGATACAGCTGGAGCATGGAGCCAAGCTCCGTTGCCTTCCTGTTTTCTGCTTACTGTCCACCCACCTCGTGGCAAAGGAAGCCATGCCTTTGAAGGGGCTTCACTGGCAACCAGAAGGCAGCTCATGGAGGTCATGAAGGGAGCAAGGTACCATTTTGCCTGTTCTACATAGACACGAAGACCTTCACCTCACTCAACTGCAGTCAAGTAGCCATAAGAATAACTCATAATCTTCCACTGGAGACAACGGCTGGAGGTAACCACTAGAAGGACCCGAGTATTTTTTTCCCCTGCTATTTTTTTCAAAAAACCTTTTTTTTTTTTGCATTGGAATAAACCACTCACAGTTGCACCATGCATGCCAACAGCCTGCACCTCTCTCCAGGGAGCCATACAAGTTTTCTAAGAATCAGAGGAAACCCAATGATTCTCATAGACTGAGACACACTACTCCCTGTGAAGTGCTCGAAGATCCTCAGCTGGAATGCATGGTGAAGAAAGAGACYCCTAGGAAGCACAGGTAAGTTTATTTTCTCATGAATAGTCATTATGACCTAAAAAATATAGTCCCTTTCCTTATGGCACTGAGCAGATTTTTAGACAAGGATGTACATCTATTCTTATCTCTGTTGTTGACTGTTATGTGTGGCACACAAAGGGACAAGATGGGGGATAACTCATACCTCTGTGGACACGTTTTCTCATGTGTGACATGGAAGTAATAATTACTACCCTACAGTGTGGATGAGACTTATATATTAGGGTATATAAGGCATACTTTACTTCCCAGGTGGAAAACATCATAAATGATATATGTACTTCATAACCCTCGTGTGTTTTCTTCTACATGGTCTTTCAGGTGCAAACATCATTCTCTTTGCAGTGTTCATATTGATGACTCTTAAGAAGACATCTGCAGTACCAAATGTGACTCATCTGGGCGCGCTAACATCACCACTTACTACTTGTAACTCAGTGCCAATCACAGACTGGCAACGTGAGCTTCCAAGTGTGAAAGAAGTGGTGACAACTGAGAACTGGCAGGTGCTGATAGAGTGTGTAAACCAATATGTAATAAGCAGGAACCAGTGTGAACTTTGGYTTCAAAGCCTAACGCATATTTTGCAAAGGCTGCATTTGCAGCCCTAGACAGGAATTAGAGGTTGTTTTGCAGCAGCCACAGAAAAACCTTCTGCTATTGTGCTACAAAGGATGCACACCACTTTCAGCTTTTGCAAACCAGTTTACCACAGAGACTTCCTTGTGGGCTTACCCCTGCCGTGTTGGTTCTATTGTACACAGGCAGCTAGGCTGCTCAGGGCACACAGCTGGTGGGGGGCTTTCCRCCTCCTTTTACAGCAGGCAGCCATTTCTGGCCTTCATCTACACCATTTTAGGAGATGGGCCCCAAGTAAATTCTGAATCTGGATCCAAACACAATTTTCTTCGGCATTCACAGGAGATCTCATCCTAGGTTTGGGCTTGCTCCATTCAGATCAAAGCCCAGCTGCAAAGCTTGTCTTCCAACCAAAACTTCCTCAAAGATTTGGGATCTGGGGTTGTAGTTCTGGTTTAGGTCCATTTCTAGATATTTTTGAAAACCCTATGTGTAGAAAATTTAAGGCCAGACCTTTGTCCCACTGAAGTCAGTAAAGTCTTGCTTTCTCGACACTGATTTAAAAAAGGGATTTAGGTCATATAGGTAAGATCAATGCCAACTGGAATTTTCAGGAATTTTCCTACATGCCTAACATTTTGTTGCCAATCGGACACCTCCTTAGGTCTGTAAATATCTCCATTTTGTGACCATATTTTATTTCATTAGACACATGGCCTTCTCTATTTAGTATTAACTCAACAAACATGTCCAAAAAAAAGTCCTTGTTTGGTTTGACCTCATACATTTTAGTAGTTGCTACTGGGGTGGTAGGTTGTTTCCTCTAACAGATTTAGCACTGAGATAGGATAACACATGAGAGTGTACYGCCAAACCATTCTAAGGCAACAGTTTTTATGGGTTTGCCATTGTGTAAAGCCAAAGTCCGACCCAAGCAGGTGAGAGCTGACGGTGCGCTGAATGGCTCAGAACACCGGTTGTCCGAAGGAGAGGACAGCAATGTATGCACAGCACAGTGCTCCCCCGGCTCTCACAGGAGTTTTTAGAACAGTTTTTGCTCTTAGCTCTATGTTGGAAAGGGTTTTGGAAAACATCTTGCTCTAGGAAAAAGAGTCTTTCTAAAGCGTATGTTATTAGTTATCTTTGTTTGTTTGTTTGTAACAAAATTAAAATTGAATGGGTTGTGCTCACTGAGCAGCACAGAAACAGCAGTTGGCTTGGAATGAAATGAGCTCAACTTGAACATGCTCAGCTTCAGATACATGCTAAGCAATTTCCTGATAAAAGTGTGATAAAGATTATTTGTATAAACAGTCGCTTCTCGAGCCGTGTAGAAAGAAACTACTATCAGTAGCAGGGGGTGGCTGTGGTCACTGTTAAGCAGTCTCGGTGACCTCTGATGACTAACCTAGTGCTCCTCCACTATGCTGTAGGGTGCCGCTGGGCTGTTATCAGCCTCTGAAACACACCAGCAGTTTCTGCTCAGAGTTTGTGTGAAACTTCATTGTGTTGGATGAAGGAAATCTTCATATATCTGAATTTCATTTCAGAGGCCCAATAATGACAGCTGTTTTTTAAGTGCTTAGAAAAGCAGGAAGAGCAAAAAGACTCTTATCAGATTTTAGAGATCAGAACAGGGCCCCGGGAAAATCCGCAGTTGCAGCAGCACCTGTCACATCAAGCTACTATGCATGTAGGTTGGGCTGTGTAAGGAAGGAAAGAGGAAGAAATTCATGCAGTTACTTATGGTCACTTCTCAGCTCTGTTACTGCTCTTACCACGTGAGTATAGGCAACAGATTTAAGATTTAAACACATAAAAAAAAGGTTCTGCAAGGAACAAGCTACTGAATGTCCATGTCACTGGACAATAAGACACTTGGAATACTTTCACGTTTATGAAAGGGGCAGTGAGCATTTTTGAAGGGGTCAGCCTCACAATACAACAGTCCTGTGAGGCTCACATAACTATGTGGGATACTTTCCAGCAATTGGGAAGCGGGCACAGAAGTACCTGGATAAAGTGAAGTCCATTGTTACCAAGGTCATGTTTTTAACTCTTTCCACATACTGGCTTTTCTATAAGCAGAAGTTCCTTAGCACTGTGAAATGCTTCAGGCTTTTATCCAGAAAACAGCCTCATTACAGTACATGCACAAGTCCTTAAATAAGGGAAGAATTGAATTCTGTAAGAAACCATGATGGTGAATTGTTCCCTCAAGAGAAACAGCCGTGCACCCCTGTGCACCCCTTCCAGAGCCATCAGGACAGCCCTGTGGTCAATCTCTGCGGAACCACCCCCAGCACCACAGGGCAGGGGGAGAGGTGAGCCCCTTCCAGTCACTGAAGCTTGTCCTTCAGTTGTACCTGGCCTTTTCTAGGAGAGTTAGTCTCTCTACATCTTCTTCTACCGCAAAAAGACTGTTCAAGATGATGGCAATATTTCCRTACAGGTATGCATACAATTCATGGAAAAATCTTTCCCTACCTTAAAATTGAAAGAAAAAAAAGCAGATTTTAAAGTTCTGTGAGCTGCTGGATATTTGGGAACAAGCTGATATTTGGCTTATTTTCTCTTTCACAAACCACACCTTGTCCTGCCTTTTACATCATATGTCTTTTCTTTCCCGTACCGTACCTTCCAAATGTGCTTTAAAACTATTAGTATGGATCATTTCTTTCAGTAAAGTGAGTTCAGGCAAAATAATCTGCAATAGAATTGTTTTAATTAGGGAGAAAGTTGTTGGAGAGACTGCCAAGGGAAACGAGAGAAAAAGTCCCACCCCTTTTTAACTGGGTGGAAAGATGTTCTTGCAGAGTTATGTGCTGAGAATTCATTCGTAGCATAATGTCTTGGCACTGTACAATATTTTGTTTGATTGCTGTGGCAGCAGACTTACCTACAATGGTTTCACAGAGAGATTAAAGCCAGGAAAGCAATTTTTACTGGTGAGAACTAGAAAGAAATGGCTCACCAGTGACAATAAGCAGTTCTTCAAGGACCACCAGTTCACACACGCAGATTAGCAGAATTAGCAAGAGTTTTTGCAACAGTGCCATCTGGCCTTCCTTGGGAGGAGAATAGTGCTGTACACATATGACTTGTTCAGATGGAGCACTGCACAAATGCATTGTTTAAAACTGGCTGATATTTGTAATGAGGTTAGTGTTCAAGCTCAAGCACTTTTGCAACTTGGTTAGCACAGTTAATTCCACAGGTGACGGGGTCTCCCTCTGAGCTGTGGCAAGGAATAAAATATGGGCAGTCAAATTCAAAGGTGTCCAACCTTCTTCTTGAACAAACCATGCCTTTCTCAGAGGTTCTTGAATTGTAATCAGAACCAAATAGATCAAATCAGAGTCTTAAGAGAGAGGTCTGTGGATTTGTTTATCTTTGCTAATGTCAATCTACATTGGACAATCAGGATCAAGTGTGAATCTTTCTGGAAAGGGTGAAGACATTAGTGCTCCTTTGGTTCAACTAGCAAGGTGCTGCTTTTAATACTAAAGCAAAATACTAAACCTTTTCCCAGGGACTGTAACTATTTTACTGTTATTTACTCTGGGTGATTTTACAATTTCTAATGTCAGTGATCCTAAAGTACTGAAGTCTTACTGGGTAGCAAGAAGTCTCATGCTGGGAACGTAAGCAATTAATATTGCTCAGCTGATCAGGAGTATTGTTTTCCTTCAGTGCAAGCTACAGCCATTGGATCCATGCATTCATTTGCTGTGACATCCTAAGAAATTACTCCTCTGTGTTGCTGTTCCACAAAGGAAGGAAAACAGGCAAGCAGCAAATATAGCAGGTTTCCCTGATCTGAGGAAGTTGCAGAAGAAACATTCTTTATGATTTCCCTAAGAGGATCTGTTGAATCAACCAGCTTAATCCCATATTCCCCCAGAGTTCCCCTTATCCATGGCATTAGAAAGGACTGAGATTTGGTGAAGACTTTTTAGGAAATTTAAAGAAATACATATTTTGTATGCTTTGAAAGGGAATGGCATTTCATTCCATAAGCATCTTCCATTAAAATATTTTAAAAATATTTAGAATTTTCTCAAGCTTTTATCTTTCTGTTTTTACTGCCACTCCTCTTCCCCCTGCACACCTCATTTTGCCCCTAAAACGATGGAATGGAGGAATACTCAGGAAGACACTAAAGTTTAATTTCAGGCTGCCCTGAAGAATTTCCTCCGGATTTGAATAAAAAAAGAATATAATTTTCAAAACAATGCAACTTTCTCATTAAAGAAAACATGCAATTTATTTTTTCATTAACTTTTTAGGTTTTAGAAGCACTGGCAATAACTATGGTGACTGTTATCACTATCCTGCTATAAAGAACACAGCAGCTTTTGTGGCAGGGTTCAAAAGATTAATCAGAACAGCTGGAGATGGAAAGAATGACATAGGTAACTGTAAACAGCTTGCCACATTAGCTTGTTGTCATAAGTTATTTTTCTTGTTAATGTTTTCAACATCMAATAAAAGTGATTGTATGTAAATGAAAAAGTATGGCCATTGGTTGGATTTGAAGAGCTTACAAAGCATTGGGACTGCCGTATATTCCCACCTACAGAGACTGAATCACGGTGGCATTTCCTTGTTCTCGTCAGAGCTTTCTCATCAATTATTAGTGTTCACTGTTACAAAGACATACAAATGAGATCAGGACATTGGTGTTAGCTATTGTACAAAAATAAATGTAAGTACAATGAAAGTACGGCTATCACCCCAAAGGGTTATAGTCTTACAAGGCTGGATGAATGGTGAGGGACAGAATGACGTGTCCGTGGTCATACATTAGCTGCATTGTAACAATGTCCAAGGCCTCTACAGAAGGATGGCGATGGGGGATAGTCTTCTGTGCTAAGCAAAATACAAAACTAAAATGAAATATTTGACACTGTTAGATAGCTTGTTGTTATAGATTAATTCAGCGTGGGAAGTCACCTTCACAAGCAGCAGAGGGCCACCTAGAATAAGACTGAGAAGTCTCTGTTAATTACCCTCATCTGGAGAAAATACCAGGAAAAAATCATACATAACCAAAGACCAGAAGCTTAAAAGAGATGCCTTTGAAATTAGATACTTTCTTTTAAAAATTGTCGGGATGACCGATCATTGGTCACTGCCTGTTGCAGGCAGTGGTGGATTCTGTATTTCTTGATGTCTTCAGATTGAGAAGACAGAAGTTGCAACTAAACACAAGTTACTGCAGTAAGTTAGAATAAAAAAATGTGGGTCAGACTAAATCAACTAATAGTCCTTTCTGGCCATAAATTCCAGGAATCTCTGAAAGAGTGTGAGAATAGAAGGAAAATTTTAGGCAGCAGCTCTATCTGTCTAGCTGCTTCTTCTCACTGGCTGTGGGGTCGGGGTAGAGCACTTCTCTAATCCATGGCTCCTAGGAAAAGTGGGGTTATTTAGCTTTCTTGTTTTGGACTAATCTTTCCTTCTCTCTGAGCTTCTCTGCCATTTGTACCAGGCTCTTTTTACTTGTATAAATTTGGATTTCTTGTAGAAATTCCTCCATGTATGGCAGAAAGGAAGAGCCATGGCTTCAGCCTCATGGGGTCTGCCTTGGGACAAACAACTTCAGTCTGGCAGGGATGTAGAAATTTATGCTGAAGTATTTCTGTGAATTTTATTAATTAACCTCATACCAAGTGCTTTGTCTAAACCCTCTGGGCTGCCCATTCTCCGCAGCAATAACCCCTATGGATGGGAAAAAGGCTCTTCCCATGAATGGCTCCCACAAGTAATGTCTGTGCTGAATGTGCCTGTCTGCCTACCTACCCAGTTTTTCTACAACAATGGCAGTTTGGAATTATTACTTYTTTTTTTCTTGCAGCTGTGACACACATGAAACAGAGCAAATCATTAATTTAATCATAGAATAGCCCAGGTTGGAAGGGACCTCAAAAGATCATCTGGCCCAACCTTTAAATTTAAATTAAAATTAAAATTGCTACAGTGAGTGTCCACTGTGGTAACATGGAAATGCAGTTAGCAATTGTCATCTGATTGTATAAGTCTAGAGAACAGGTCTTATGAGGAGCGGCTGAGGGAGCTGGGGTTGTTTAGCCTAGAGAAGAGGAGGCTGAGGGGAGACCTTATCGCTCTCTACAACTAYCTGAAAGGAGGCTGTAGAGAGATGGGTGCTGGTCTCTTCTCCCAAGTAACAAGCGATAGGACGAGAGGAAATGGCCTCAAGTTGCGCCAGGGGAAGTTTAGATTGGATATTAGGAAAAATTTCTTCACTGAAAGGGTAGTCRGGCATTGGAACAGGCTGCCCAGAGAGGTGGTGGAGTCACCATCCCTGGAGGTATTCAAAAAACGTGTGGATGAGGTGCTTCAGGACATGGTTTAGTGGGCATTTGTACTGGGTTGATGGTTGGACTCGATGATCTTAGAGGTCTTTTCCAACCTTAATGATTCTATGATTCTATTCTATGATTCTAAGTCACTGAATGCACAGCACCAAAACCCAAGCCCTACTCCCAAAACATTGACAGTCRTATATAAATACCTATTTTCTACAAGACTTTACTTGGTCTACTTTGTGAACTAATTACATGCATCAGATGTAGAGTTTAGGCTGTGAGGTTGTCCCAAAGCGCATCAAGGCTTTGTTTTGCCAATGTATGTCCCTTAGCCAGAAATGAATGCAGCCAGAATGGTGATCGAAAGGGAAACTGGGGGAGAGCTTTACAGACACACAACTGCTCTCTTGCTATACAAACAACCAAGGCTACAACCCCTGACTGGTGTGAAGGAACTTTTAATCCTCCTCTCCATAGAAACTTGTGTTAGCCACAAATTTACAGCTGGCTTTCTGTCATATGAATTCCAGTCAGGTCTATTGCTCAGTTTAATTCAAAGCAGCTCCATTTCCCAACTGGTGCTTCACAACTTAGGCTCAAGCACATCTCCAAAATCTGAGTCTGGTCTATACAGACAGGTAAAATTTTGGCCATGGGCCTTATAAGTGTACAAGATATTCCATAATGAAAAAGGATGGAGGCAAGCCAGTTTGCCCATGAATTTGGCTTGTGATGGGAATACTGACTCGAGAGTGATTTATACTTCGAAGACCAAAAGCATTTTGCTATGCAATTTGCATACTCTTGCATGCATTTTGAAGTCTTGGCCTCAGTGCAGTAACATCTGCATATGCTCACTTCCATCTAAGCCTTCTGCGTCAACCCTTACCCTCCTGCTTTTCCAAAGAAAAATGTGTATTTTGGTGGAGTATTCCTTCCAGTTTAGTTTACTTTTATTCACATTCTTTACTATCATATGAAAATCACCCTCTCTACAGTGGTTTGACCTCTACTCACTTGGATTTAGTCACTTGTCAAAATAACCCTAAGTATTAAATTATTTCACTGTTTTAGAAGCAAGCTCTAAATACTGCCTCCTTCCACCCTCCTGTGTTTTCATTCTAAATGAAACAGTTGCCTTTACGTGACTAATTCCAACATTTTTGTTGTCACATCAGAAACACAATATCTTAACAACCTCAAATCGAGTTTGAAGCAGCAGAGAACATCTCAGTATTTAAGCATTTTGAAATGCTTAAATCCACAGACAGCCATGTGAATAAACCGCATTAACTGACTTTTGCCCTCATGGAACTTCAGAATTTAAATTGTTTTAAAACTTTATGGCCTCCCTTGAAATAAAAGTAACAGAATCTGGAAAGGGCCTGAAGGTGAAAAAATGAGCTACTAAGACTCTGTTCTGTTTAGGATTTACTAAACAGAACGAGGTACTATATGAGTACCTTCCACAGGACATCAAAAGCAATAGTGAAGTCCTTGGTTGCCTGGATGGGATTCTTTGCATATGCTCTGTGGGATCAACATTCATTAAGTGTTTTTTGGTGGGAGAAAGCTGGGAGAAAGGAGGAAGGGATTATGGAATAAAAACAGCTGTTGAATTGTGTCATATATGGTAATAAGTCGTCCCCCCCTGCCCAATCACACAGGGCAAATTGCAATATTTCATGAAGATGATCAAAATCCAGCAGAGCATTCCACAGCAGGATTACCTTGGCAAGAGGTGCAGACACAGCAAAGCAAAAACAGATTCATATTGTGAGTAGTTCTCACACATTTTTTCCCGAACCTCCAGATCTAAAGCACATCAAAGGTAGGCAGCTGTCCCTGACATTTCTTCAGTTGCTTTGAAAATGATGGCCAAGGCTGTAAACAGGTACTGAGAGAAAGTGGAAGCCTGCTGAGGGACTTGAGTTCAGACATACTGTACTAAAAGCACCTTACACCATGGAAAAAGTCAGCAGTCACCTTCTGCATCCACTCACAGGTTTCGGATTCCACTCCCGTTACAGGAGTTCAGGCTGGAGGTGACAAGTGCGTGAATCACTAGGGCAAGATGCCCATCTACAAGGAAATGACAGAGTTTCCTAGTGAGCTGAAGGTGAGAGAAAGCATTTCTGGAAATTGCTGCAGATTTGAGCATTCAAGTCTAGCGAGGAGTCAGCCATAACTTTGATGAATAAGGACTGTATATCTTTGAGGAAGGGTGGTGACAATGTTTTGGCCAGCTCTTCAAAGTGTTTCCCCTTTCAGCCAGACACACTTCGGTCTTGCCTGGATTCAGCCTGAGCAGACGGTTCTTCATCTAGATAGTTACTAGTAGGCATTTTGACATGGTAGAAGTGATGGTGGTTGCATTGCTTGACAGTGGGTGTACAGGCAGGCAAGACGAGGTAAGCTTGGGTGGACACACTTCGCAGTAACTGTGAGGCAACTTATATTAAGGCAGAATTCCCTTCTAGGTATTTCACTAACACCCTAGCAAAATCTATAGCCATGCCATCTACCCTAAACACATAGCAAAAGGGGCCAACCCTCGTCTCCTGGTAGGAGCTCACCTGCAAGGCAGAACTGAACCAGAGGAGTTGGGCTAATGGGGATTAATTGGCAGAGCCTCCTAGTGGAGATCTTCTGTATAACTCCTCATGACACAGAAGACACCTTTACTTTGGCATAGCTATGCCTACCTTGTGTTGTTGGTAGGTTTTTAACAGGCTGTGCTGGCTAAGAGAGATTTTTTCCCACATCTCTGTCCTGTATGAATATGCGCGCAAAACACTGCAGTACAAGCTTGCCTTTCAGAAGAGCTGAACATCTCAAATAAATGACCAAATTTTCAGAAGTCCTAACCCCCATGCTAGGAACCAGAAAGCAGCTTTCCAGACTGAATAAAACAAGACCCGCTTTGGCTCCCATGAGAGCAAGAGGAATCTTGGACAGTCTGTGACTGAAATGGCTGAAAAGAACTGAGCTCCAACTGAGCTCCAAGAATCTGTCCCCACATGGGGCTGCTAAGTCCTTCCAGAATACATGCTTCATTGCTGCGGCCCCATACTTAGGTATGAAAAAAACACCACTAAATGCATTTAGCTATTTATATGATATTGATGAAACCCGTGGATTCTCAGATTGTAAATCTGAGACTGCCATCTGCTCAGTGTTCCTGCTTTCTGAGTGCTTGTGTGCTGTTCTTTGATTCTGCCTAACACACATTCTTGTTGCCATTGGGGTCAAGATGAGTTTATTGTTACAGGTGGCCACAGAGATTGTACCTACAGAAGATGGTAAGTTGAGCACCCATAGTGCAAAGCCGCTTCATAATGAATCAAAGAAGTAAAAGCAAGGTTTAAGAACAACAAAATACATGCTGGTCAGTATTTCTCTGCATCATACTATTGCTGAGAGGATGTATGTGAAATACATACAACAGCATTCAAGAGCGCTAAATAAACTCTTCTTTTGCTTTAGCTGAAGATTTGCAAACTGAAAATAATTGTCCCTTTTGTCTGAGGAAAAATGCTCTAGATTGGAATAGTTCAAGAACCATTCCAACCTGATCTCCTTCTACGACCGGGTGACCCACCTAGTGGATGAGGGGAAGGCTGTGGATGTGGTCTACCTGGACTTCAGCAAAGCCTTTGACACTGTCTCCCACAGCATTCTCCCGGAGAAGCTGGCGGCTCATGGCTTGGACGGGTGTACTCTTCGCTGGGTAAAAAACTGGCTGGACAGCCGAGCCCAGAGAGTTGTGGTGAAAGGAGTCAAATCTGGTTGGCGGCCGGTCACGAGCGGTGTTCCCCAGGGTTCCGTTTTGGGGCCGGTCTTGTTTAACATCTTTATCAATGATCTGGATGAGGGGATTGAGCTCACCCTCAGTAAGTTTGCAGATGACACCAAGCTGGGTGGCAGCGTTGATCTGCCTGAGGGTAGGAAGGCTCTGCAGAGGGATCTGGACAGGCTGGATCGATGGACCGAGGCCAATTGCATGAGGTTCAACAAGGCCAAGTGCCGGGTCCTGCACTTCGGTCACAACAACCCCAGGCAATGCTACAGGCTTGGGGAAGAGTGGCTGGAAAGCTGCCCGGCAGAAAAGGACTTGAGGGTGCTGGTCGACAGCCGGCTGAACATGAGCCGGCAGTGTGCCCAGGTGGCCAAGAAGGCCAACGGCATCCTGGCCTGTGTCAGGAATAGTGTGGCCAGCAGGCAGAGGGAGGTGATCGTGCCCCTGTACTTGGCACTGGTGAGGCCGCACCTCGAATACTGTGTTCAGTTTTGGGCCCCTCACTACAAGAAGGACATTGAGGTGCTGGAGCATGTCCAGAGAAGGGCGACGAGGCTGGTGAAGGGTCTGGAGAACAGGTCTTATGAGGAGCGGCTGAGGGAGCTGGGGTTGTTTAGCCTGGAGAAGAGGAGGCTGAGAGGAGACCTTATTGCTCTCTACAACTACCTGAAAGGAGGCTGTAGAGAGGCGGGTGTCGGTCTCTTCTCCCAAGTAACAAGTGATAGGACGAGAGGAAATGGCCTCAAGTTGCGCCAGGGGAGGTTTAGATTGGATATTAGGAAAAATTTCTTCACTGAAAGGGTAGTCAGGCATTGGAACAGGCTGCCCAGGGAAGTGGTGGAGTCACCATCCCTGGAGGTGTTCAAAAAACGTGTGGATGTGGTGCTTCGGGACATGGTTTAGTGGGCATGGGTACTGGGCTGATGGTTGGACTTGATGATCTTAGAGGTCTTTTCCAACCTTAATGATTTTATGATTCTATGATTCTATGATTCTAAGAAAATCTGCACAAACTCAAACTATTCCCAAAGACAGAGAGCAAGTCTCTGAAAAATTTGCCCCTAAAATCACTACGCTGATTGCACTTGCCTACTACCTCATTTTCTCTTCCTGCAGTTCATCTATATTCTTCAAACTTGCAGTCCCAGGATAATCAGTGTTTGCTGCTTAATAAACTGCTCATTCTACAGTGCATGTAAGCAGTATCCTCTGTGAGACTTAGGAGTATGCCGAAAAAGGCAAGCTGTATGTTCAGTTGTTCGGTGGGCTGAAAGTTAGTTAATGGCGCTTCCAGTTCTGGAGGTTTCCTTTCTGTCTTTGTTTCACAACACAGCCTGGAATTACTGGATTCAAATAGGTGTCCATACTTCATGGGTTCCTAAAGAACAATTTAATACTTAAAGCTGAGACTTCCAACCCCTAAGACAAAGAGCTCTACTTTTATTTATGGATAGATTTTTTGCAAATATCAGATAATTTAAATTGGAAATCAGAACTATACCAAGTAATTTATTTTACTTGGTGTTTAAGACATATGTAGGCAAGAAAGGGAGAGATGGGGGGATTGGACAGATGATGGGGACTTTAAAATGTCTGTTACATTTCCAGAATTCCTTTCCTGCTAAGATTTTGAAATCTCACAGCTGCTGTCCTTTTGCTTGTATGATTATTTCTCCAGCTGTGTGGAAATGCTGCAAAACCATTTTGTGACCTATCATAGAAAATATTTTGACTCAACGATCAATGACATAGAAGTTCCTGCTGAATGGTATTGCCTAACTCTGGTGTTAGAGTGGATAAAAAAATATCGTTGATTCTTAATTATTGGTTTTGGAACTGAGGTATTTRGGATGCTTTTTCCCAGCAAAGTTGCATTCTTTATCTTTTTAAGAGTTTTGAACCGGGTTCCTCCTATCTCCTCTATGCTTTAAAGCCCTAGATAAGGAAAGGGTTAAAAGGCAGTTAAGGGGGAGTCTTTTTCCTTCGGTGGAAACTGATTTCTGGCCCTGTACTATATGCAAGGATAAAAACCCTGCAAATCAGAAAGAATTTTTTTGAACAATAGACTTTAGGGTGGCTACCCAAGTACCTGCAAAAATGAAGATGGAGGAGAGGGAGAAGTCATCTAGGAGAGGCAGGAAAAGTCTGGGAAAGTACTACAGAGAAGTGATTCCAGTTGCTTTATAAATGCTTCCCCTGACAGTCCTGGGTTCTTCTGCAAAATGTCTCAGTTATCAAATCCTGCAAAGAGACGCAGTTCAGCCATTCCTCAGACAGGGCTGGCTGACTGCTGGCCACCTGGCAAAGTGGGGAGATGCTCAGTGATGGCAAGTGGCTGCTGAGCTGCCAAGTAAGGCCAGTGGTCTGCAGGATGGTGGGGGAACAGAGGCAGGCTCCCATGTTGCCATGAGAGGACACCAGAAGTCTTACTAACCCTATTTTTGTTCCAATCTTTCTTTTTTTTTTTTTTTTTCCTGCTTAAACACTTCTTGCTTCGTAACCAGTAGGCTGTTGCTAAAAAAAAAATTCTACTTTCTCGTGCTTTCCCTTTGCTAGCACAAGTTAAAAAAGCCAAGCTCCCAGACTCTGTAGCACAAATGTGTATCATAGGCCTTGACAATGCTTGACAAAACAGTGATTAATCCTTCATAATTACACAAAAAAAGGAAAAAAAACAGAAACCTAGAAGGAAGCCTGAGTACTTGTCTCCACAGCCAAGTGTTTGTTTTCTACTGTCTTGTGATACTGCCCCACAAGATCAGGCTATAACCTAAAAATGTTGCTTCTCTTCATAGCCAATCTTCAGGGCATAAGGTAATGGTTGGAGAGATCAAGAGGGAATCCTGTCGCACACACAAGTACAAGAATAACATTATACATCTGGCTAAGTGCACAGCAATGTTCATTATCTTATATCTCAAAATGTTGGCTGTATCTGAAGGTAGGAAACTAGGCTAAAATTGAATTTTTTGGACAGGAAATTAGGCAAAACTACTGCTGGTAACAACTGCCCACAGATTTCCCAGCATGACTTTACAAAGCTATGGAGGAGAAGATACAAAATTTGGCAAAGGAAATGATTTCAGACAGTTGCTTTCCCACCTTGCTTAAGGCTGTCTTAAGAAGCACCATTCAACCCTCTCGCAGAAATGGTGTTGCCTGGCTTTTGCTTCCCATAAGAAAAGGCTCCCAAGGGTCACTTCTTTTGACTCCTTCCAGTAATACTTGCACATATAAGAAAATCCCAGGGTGACAGAGTCCAGACCGACACTGCACACTCTGTGGTTACATTGTATTAATTTCTTAGAAAAACATTGTATTTTCTGTAATTTGTTTCATAATCTGGTATTTAAGGTCAACTACTTACCCTGAAAAGAAAAGAAAAGAAAAGAAAAGAAAAGAAAAGAAAAGAAAAGAAAAGAAAAGAAAAGAAAAGAAAAGAAAAGAAAAGAGAAAAAAAGGGCAGCCAAATTCGTGGATGAATTATACTGAATTCATTGGGGTTTCTCAAGATATTAGAGGGTGCAGAATTAGGCTGTTGCCACTGTTTTCAAAGACCTATTTGTTCAGACAAATAGTGCTGTGCTTCACAGTTACTCTAGGAGCGCTGTATGGAGTTAGGGTCTAGGACACTAAAAAAGGTATCAGAATCTGAGCCGGTGATGCTCTTATTCAGTCTTTCATTCTTGCACCCAAAACTCCTGACTGGGCTGCATTTTCACTGGAACTCACATGGGAAAAGTAAAGAGAAACAGGGTTATCAGACACTAGGAAGTGAAAATCACAAACTAGGAAATGAGGATTTAGTGCTAGAAGTGGGAGAGAATTCTGAATGCATTTCCTTCTGTCAAGCCTCCTATGAAAAAGTATGATGAGGTCAGCCAGGATGTGGATTCAAGTATGGGTGATAATTTGCCTCTCTTTTTTCAATATCCCAATGGTAAATGTGGTTTATCAAGGGATAAACCTTGATGTGGCACAGTGACTTACTCATCTTTCTACAACTCCTAAATATCGGAAGTTGATACTGTGCAAAAAATTCACACGCGGAACAAAGGCTGGAGCTTCCCAGGAAGTCTATGTGCCAGAGAGGAGCCATTTGACAGGCTAGCTTGTGCCTGCAGACTGTGTATTTGTCACTGAGAGAATAAGTTGTTTTGCCAGAGAAGGGGAAGAGGGGCTAAAAAGAAACAACTCAATTAGCAAAACACAATCAACAAGTTCAGTAGATGTCCTAGAGTATCTAAGACATCCTATATGACACAGACACTATGAGAGATTTCAAGACAGACAACTAAAGGCCTTAGGGAATACCCCAAGGCATTGAAATGTCTCTGGAAACCTATGTTTAGATGAGTGAATCCCACCCTCACAGTCAAATGAAGCAGTGGAAGGGATCTGGTGAGCAGAGAGACATCTGAGATGGACGGACAAGCCTTACAGAAGACAGCCAGAGTATACCCWCAACAGTGTCTGCTCGATAACCCACAGGATTAAACAGCTTATTATAGGAAAGGAAAGACAAGATAACAGTGGAGAAGATGAAGAGGGAAAAAAGAGAAGAAGAACTTTGTTCAGAATATGGACAATCTAGCAAAGGGCAAAAACGGACACTAGAGAAACATGCCCTGGAAAGGGGATATGAAGGGTGAGGAGCAAAGAGAGAGGGTAGATTTTACTTGGAGAAACATGTACAATCCACCAAGTTCAAAATAGATGAAGTAACACACCCTGCTCCATAAAACTAGTGTCAAGTACTTTTTAAACAATTTCCCTTGAAAATGATAAATCACTATTTTCTGCAGCGATGCAAAGCATGCTTTCTTAAAATTTTTCCTAATTCTTCTACAAGATTTCAGAAACCCTCAATTTCTCTTTGTCACTTCCATATCACAACTAACATGTTCCCAGACAATGAAATTAAAAGGATATGAACCTGACAGTCTTTAGGATAAAGGAAGAAACCACACAAGAGGGAAATGGACAAAAAAATTACAGGTTTTTCATTTTTTTCCCTGAACAATCCAGTGGCCAAAATTCTCCCAGGAGTTCTCTCTCTAAAGTAAGGACAATTGCAGTGCTGTAATTAGGACAGAAAGATTACCAGTTGCCTCTAATTACATTTTGATTTCTACTATTTTTTATGGTTCATTTTTCTTTGAAAGCTATTATTCACTGGAATGACCCTGAACAGCTGTGAGCCTTTGCTGGTGATGTGGGTTAGGAAATACTATCATTTGAACTGATTAAGTGTGCACATTCCACTTGTCTTTATCTCATTAAATTGTAACACAGAATACACTGTACACATGGGAAAACACACAGATCACACACGTACTTGTAAGAGACTAGTGCTTGATAACTAGAGACACCAGGCTGGCCTAGCAGTCACCTGGGATTAACTCCCACATTGCACAATACATATCAGTTTCATAGACCTCATAAACCTGGGATTAAGATTTCAACCCTATATTAAGGTACATGACATATTTTCAGCTGTTTTAAAAATGAAAGAGACAGAGAGCAAAGAAAATTTTCTTGGGAGAAAATGTGGGGCACAATTTACATTGCAAAAACCTCCTTATCTAGGTAATAGGGTATTTTGCCCAGTGCTTTATGTCAGGAGGCAGCAACCTATCTGAAACAGTTGCATCAGGATGTAATTTTCTTCCCCCAAAATAGAGATTAAAACCTGCCTAGTGAAAATACACCAAAACCCAGGACATGTTGCACCTTCACGAGAGAACGTTTTACTGATGGCATCTCAATTCTTTATGGGACAATGGTTTCCAGCTCAGTTTAGATTTAAACAGAAGCAGGGAGGTGTTGCCTTTTGCAGATCTCTTTTACGATGTTGCTCCTAGCTCTAGACCACATAGCATGAAAAAAGGCCTGTGTGCCGTCTTTGGCTTTCCTGCCTTTCTTGCTGATCTCTGTTGCGGACTATTGCAGCTTGTAGATCTATTCTTGGTAAATGCAATGACTCAGAATACAGTTTTATTATGCACTCTATGTTTCCTATATGAATAACAGAAAAAGACAAACTCCTGATACACTCTGTATCCCCTATGCCATTCCTATGCTCGGTTCGCTGAAGTGATAGGGACTAGTCAAATATGAACAATCTTTAGAGCCTTTGCAAATGCCAAGGCTGTTTTGCCTCAGGCCAGAAATTATAAAAACATTTCCTTAATGAAAAAAAAAATACTTTAAAAGCCTGATTGAGTGCCACATATATGGAGGTCAGGTTATTCTCCAGTGAACTGCACTAAAAAGCTCAAAGCCTCATTTAGTAATGCCCAGCCTGCCCCTCTTAGCCTGGGTCAGTTGCCATGGCATCTGCACAGCTCTTCAAAAAGAGCCAAAAGCCAGTGTAAGCTACATCTGAGTCAGCTCAGTGCCCGACCTAACAAAAATACTGTTGCCTAAAACTGGGCACTCCTGGTTGCTTTTACATGAAGCATACTAGTTTAAGCCAGGTGATAACACTACCAAGGCAAGATGGTGCATGTAACAGTTATGAGCAATAAAATAATTCATTTAGCTACTGGGCTTGTCAAAGAATTAGAAGGTGCCTCTGTGTCATAACACCAGGTGTCAGAGAAACTGTCAACCAAAGACAAAATACTACACCAATGCTCAAACAAACACATATTACCCAGAGTAAAAGGACTCCACGGCTTTTTTGTATTGGGCAAGGGTTAAAACTTCAGTTTTGTCTTTGCTCTGATGTTTCCAAAAATACACAGATAGGAAGCATAGGTTTGCTAGGAAGGAAGGAGGTGACTGTGGTCACACGATTAGTGCTGATGTGGCACATTTACCTCCGGTCAAGTGATGGAGAGATGCCTGTTCAGGAGGGGACCATGTTCACCTCCAAAGGGACGTCTGGGGTCTCTTTTTATTAGCTGTTCATTTCTCAGCATCTGTGGGACCTCATTCAATGCCCAGGCTTATTATAGATTTTGTAAGGGCAGGAAAAACAGCATGAGAAACAGAGGCCAACAGTTTTGTTTCTCAAGCCTCTGATCAGCCCCTGTCAAACTCATTTTCCTGCCAATAACAGCAAAAGAGTGTAGTGTGTAGTAGTGGAAGCCAGAATTCATAAGCACATGGAGAAAATCCTCCTAAACTTTTAGGAGCTACTAAAGATTTTGAACACCACCTTATACTGCCATGCAAAATAGTGGACATCTATTTTAGTGCAACATACTATCTCTTCCTAAAGCAATCACCGTTAAACCTTCTTTGCTGTACATGAAAAAGAAGGGGAGTTTTCTCTGGTAAGTTGTCATTTTTTTACAGTATCATGAGTGTTTTTTCTAAATCTACCTGAACTAACATCTATTTCTTCAGTCATTCATAACTATTATGAAAATAATAAAAAGTGTATGTGGTTACTACATGGAAGTAGTAGGGAGTGTCCCTCGGTCATTTGCCCATGATCCAGACTCCAGTTTCAAGAAACAGGGACCGGCCATATCCTGCTGCTAATTCTGCTTCTGTTACCATTTGAGTCTAGAGAGCTAGAGGTGAGTGAATGCATCTGATAAGGAACTCTCTTTTGCCCCCCATGCCCTCAAAACCACAGAAAATGCTCCTAGCCTTGAGCCAGGGCTCAAGAAGGAAAAATGTCTCAGATGCAATCTAACAGGTTTGTAATCTAGGACAAAGATACTCACATTATGTGAACCAAACACTGCCCATTTGGCCCTGTGACACCCAAGCTGTCTGCACGCCTGCTAATGGAAAGAGCACACAGGCAGACCTCATGCAGGTTCCTTTGGAACATTCTGCCCACTGGAAGAGTAGAAATCTGCCTTTCACATGAAGTCATTTTGCCAATGTTTTGAATAGTATTTTCCGCATGTTTTTTCTATGAGATCAGCAGTCATGCCCTACTGTTCCACATTATCAGCCTTTTTTTTCCACCCTGTGTTTTACATTAGCAAATCAGCCAGCTCTGAGATCACATTACGTAAGTTTCTTGTTTTCTTTTTTCAATTTCTGTGTTTCTCTAATTAATAGGAAGTGGCTCTCCATTACGGCCTAGAGATGATAAATGGCTTCCTTTCCTCATTTGTGCGCGGCTCAGCTACGGGCCCATTGTTCCTTGAGCCGCTCTTTCCCATGCTGCCAGCCCCAGGGCTGTTGTGCTTCGCAGAGCAAGAACCACTCCAGGGACGGGGCAACCATGTCACGAATGCGTTTGGCCCTCACCAGCCGGAGGCCCCTGCGACAAAGAACTGTTTGCATAATGTAAACGCATTTACTGCACACGATAAACTTTGACCCATAATTTTGGCTCTGACTGGAAGCTAGGCCCTCCTGTAAGTAGGAGTCGTCTCACCTAACATTAACCTACTGAAAGACAGTTGTCTGAGCTATTGAGCTGGTTACTGAGGCTTCCTCTGTAATCAGTGTGAGGGAGTATTTAACCCATCTGAAGTGGATGACTTTTCTCAGGAGGTGCCTACTTGCCACTGGCTATAGAGCAAACTGAGGCTGCTACTAAATTAAACATCTACTTTCCAGATGACTGACGCGATATGATACGAATTCCATCTTACACGGTTTGCTGCACCAGTTGAAGCCTGATCTGTGTTCACAAATCTCTTACTTACACTGTAGCCTAAGACATTCAAYGCTACTCCCATTTTCTATTTTGAAGCTGTTGTACAACGTTCCTTTTCTTCTCTCTCTCTCTGTCTCATTAGTGGAACTGGTAAATAATTTGCAACAAATCACATACTTGAATGAAATAAAAATTTTGGAAAAAAATCTGTAAGCACCTTCCAATTTTCCTCCAATGCATACGCTTTTCAAAGTTCAGTGACTGCATCATTTGCAGGCAGTTGGGTAAGGATATTCAATACTTAAAATTCAAAGACTGAGGGTTAGTCTGGTTTGGATACATTGACCACAGAGTATTTTTCCTGTTCTGTGGCAGAATAACAGCTAGCGGTTATTTGCAGTAACTCGTTTGACTCTGCTCAGCACTGGTTTAAAAGCATGGCGATGGTCTCAGTTGCATGGCAATAATTTTGAGCTGAGATGGAGTTATTTAAGCTGCTGAAACATGATTGCTTGAGATTACCTTGTCTAAAAATTAGGTTTCATGAGTCGAAAATTTATTTTCTGCAGGTGAACCCTAATATGCACTTAAAATTCAGTTTTTAAGAATGCTATTAGTGAATTTATTTGCTACTATATTCCTGAAAAAAAATATGTAAAGGAGAAGGATATATTGGAAATACATTCACTACTTTTGCTCAGCAAGTTAGAAGCTGAGAATTAACAGTGAACTATAACAGGTTTTACAAAACAAAAGGAAATGTTGAATCATTATTGCCTTATAATAAT
This sequence comes from Oceanodroma leucorhoa, assembly GCA_030449065.1. NCBI lineage: Eukaryota > Metazoa > Chordata > Aves > Procellariiformes > Oceanodroma > Oceanodroma leucorhoa. Next base: position 4,403,873 of record JASVER010000053.1, read on the forward strand.
TAAATTTCTTTTCAAAGAAAATGAGGACAATGATTTGGCTGTCTCTGGTATTTAAGATGTTATGAGGCAATGGTCATTTCAAGCCTAGCAATTCTTGCTTGCATCTAGAAGTCTGATGACAATTTCAGATTTTGGCTTGGGAAACAAATTCCTGGGTCCTGCAGTTATTTTTAAAACAAGGCTGGAATAGTTAGAACTAGATGGTGTCACAGAACAGAACACAGTTGTAACAACTGTTAAAATGAGAAGCCTTATTGACAGAGCTTACGAGACAACAGCCTGTAAGAAAACAGTCTACATTACATACATGATTTTCTCTTAGTGTCTTCATTGAGAATCCTTTCCTGAGAGTCCTGGCCACAGCACCCTTCCAAAGAATCTGGAATCTCTTTTGCCTTCCTAGCCTTGTCCTCATGTCTTGCTAGAAAGTGAGTTGCCTTCCAATAGGCAGTTCTAATGCATTACTTCTTTCTTGTCCTTCCTATGTTTAAGTTTTGTTATTCCATATTTCTGTCCTGTGTGGGCTGGGATTTCCAAGTCTGTATTCCTTGCAATCAAACAGACTACTCAGCCAGCTGATATTCTCTATCCCATATATTAATTGGTCACAAAATCCAAAGGTTAGAACTCTGGACATATTTTAGTTAGAGAGATAAGTAAAGGAAATGGGATGTGTCAGAACTGATACTTGGGTCTCTGGCAGCTGAATGCTACGGCAGCACATGCTGATGAGAGATACTAGACAGAGGATCTGTTCCATGGAGGTGTGCTGGTAAGCTGATTTAGAAGCTGTGCCTAGACACAGCTCCAAACAAACAGGGATCTGAAAGCTGGCTCCAACTCAGCAATCTGGTGACCATTCAGCTAGGCTTAGAAAATGTTTCATTCTAAAGCTTTTAGTGATTTCTATTTTCTACAGGAAAATGTCCACTGAATTATTATTATGCACCTTGCACTCAATAGAGGAAAAGATGTGGTGATTTCTTTGCAGTCTGAACAGCTGATTTAATACTGAATCCTTGGTAATTTGGCAGTGCTACTGATAAACTCCCACAAATTTCAGAAGTGATTGTTCAAAGAGGATGACAGGCATTAACATGCTTGGAAAGAAAACCCCACACTGATTGCTCAGCACATTCCTCCCTGTTTTCCTTGTCAGGTTCTCTGGAGGAAGCACGTTGTAACCACACTCACAGAAATTCCATTTTGGTTGCAAGACCTTTGCCCATTCTAGAGAAAGCTACGCCAGCATTGGAGTAAAGTTACATCCAGAACTGTAAGGGAAGTAAACTATTCAGGAACATTCCTCTTTCAAAAAGTATCTGTAAGAATGGCAGCCAGTGTCTCCTAAGGTTTGGACCTTCTTCCAAAGTTTCTGTTGCAGTTTCCAAAGCTCCATCTCCAAGGCCCTGTCTGACTGATGTAAATCTGTGAGATCACATGTGTTCAAAGATTTTCCTTTAGAAAAACTACACCATTAATGCACCCTCCTGAACAGGAGTACGTACTAGCTCAGAGAAGCTTCTTCAAAAATAATGGTTTTCAAGAAACCCCGGAAGTGAAAGGCAAGTTGTTTGAAAATATATGCCTAGTCCAAATTATTAGGGAACCAAAAATTCCTTATTCCCTTGAACAGGAGTCTCCATCAGCCTGACCACCGGTCAGATACAGCAGGTCCACCTTCTGGTTGAGGAATCCAGAGATTTACAGGATTAATAAAGTAATTCTGAGGTTTTTAGGTCACTAGCATTTGTCTGGCCTACTTTGGTAATGACTAGAAAGCATTATCATGACTGAAAGTGATTGTGTTCACATTGATGTCCATGGTGCGTTTATGCAACTTGAATGGAATTTTTTTTTTTTTTTTTTTTAATGGAAAATTGTGATGGTCTTACTCCATTATCTGGAGAAGGCAGAGAGCTCCAGCATAAAGCAATCATGTTAAACAAGACAAAAGATCATAGGTCAGAGTGGAAAAGCCCAAACATCAGGAGCACATATGATCTGTGGCAAGACAAATCAGTATTCTCTAGGCTTGTTAGTCTAGTATCCTTCGCAAGTGTAGAAAAAGTCAAAACAAAAAGGAAAAGGAAGCTGGGAAAATTTCCATCCTTACTATTGTAAACCATGCGCAACACTTGGAAATGCCTAGGATTCCAATAACAACTCACAATATAGCTTTTTTTATGAGCAGTACTAGCACTAGTATTCTTCACTCCATTGTTAATCTGAGCAACATAGTCTGGCAAATACTATAAACATTTCTGGAGATATTCACTCAAATTTTGCTTCACCCAGACTTAAAGCATTTATATTTGCTTTCTTGGGTTACTTTCTTCCCTGGGGACAGAGCCAGCATCAGAGTGAATGTCACCCTCTGAGAATATTAAATGATTGACAACTAGGTTATGTCTACAAAGCAAGAGAAAAGGACACTTAGCTAATGCGGCTATGATGCCCCAGTAATACTCAAGTATCTATGTGTACCACTGAGAAGTGGTTTTGTAAGTCAAACACCAAAACTAGGAATTGAATAACCAATTCCCCTGGATCCGTTGCACATTTTCTTTGTTTCATGTTTCTTTGTTTCATTCCTTAAAACAGTTATTACACAAAGTAATATAAAACAATTTATTAAGGACTTATTAGAAAAAACTTACTGTAGACTCTCCCCCACAATAATACTATTTAAGTATCTTATCTGGGCCGGGCTCCCCTGAACTGATGACTTGTGCTTTGTTTTGGACAGTTAGTTTTCTTCTAAAGCCTACTGAAAACTTTCATTTGCTGCAATGCTCATAATGGCACAGTCTAATAAGAGCAGGGCTGCTCAGACCTACCATGCCACCCTGTAGTGTTTGGTTGTGTTCTCCTGCTCTCCTGCTCATCCACCCTTTACACCTGGACAAGGAGGTGTCTGATGCTGGGCTGCCCGTGTTTGTGTTGTGTTCGCACAATGCCTGGTCCCACAGCATCACTGTCCATACACATACACCTAAGCTCTCTAACCTGTATAATATACAATAATAAAAACAAGCTCCCCCTTCTACTTACATGTAAAAGACAAAGAAAAGTAATGGAAATAGTCACCTATAAAATATTCACAACAGGAGAGCTTTAAAGTTAGTTAGTGAAGTTTGAAGACAGGTGGAGTCACAACTCCCTAGAGAAGCCTAGCCCCTAGAGAAGAGCCTGCCTCTGTCTGGGGCCAAGGTGAATCTTGGGTGGGAAACAGGACAGGCTCAGTGAAACAGGAAAGTTGGCAGTTACAAAGGGCAAGGGATGGTCCTTGCCAGTCCACATTTTGTAGCCAGGCCAGCTGGATTTGATGGCAGCCTACTCCAGCAATCTGAAAATTCCGTGCCAGATACTTTCAACAGAGAATAGAGATTTTTACAAAATGAAACAGAAGAAAGTTGCCACCAAACTGCTTGTTGTTCTGCAGTATTTACCACACCATATTGTCATTTGCAGCTTACAGACTACTACAGGTTTCTGCACCTATGCCAACTTTCAGAAGTTACAAATGAGAAAGGTGAAGGTATTGGTAGCTCGCTATACAGCACATGGGGCAGGTGAGTAAGGGGGTGAGTAAAGGGCTGAGTAAGGAGGCAGTATGGAGTTGTGTCACATGCGTAGTAACAGCTCAAGTGAAATAACTGGCAGTACGGATGCTTACACAGTCACTTCAATGGTCAAAGGTTCTGAAGTGGTTGGAGTAGGTCACATCTAAAACTTTTGCGTTAGCCTGTCTACACACCCAGGCAAATGCAAGTGCTTTGGTTTGACCCAGGTCTTTATCTTTATAACCAAGGGCTATAATTGGATTTAAGATGAAAGCCCTTATTTTGGAAACCAGTCTTGTGCCATAGAGCACTCTCCACAACCTGTGCCAAGGCTGCATGAGTGCAGGTCACCTGCAGCTGCAGCTCTGGTATTAGACTACCAAGTACTCGTTTAACAACCAAACATGCTGTGACCTTGTCTTTGAACAGGGCTTATTTCAGCACAGCATTAAAGTTAAAATTTCAAAACAGCGTAACCCTCAGTTAATGTTTCCTTTAGCCTTTGATGTCTGTTTACTGTTCCACATACCTGTTTCTATTTTAGGTCAGAGAGCGTTTGTATGTATCTAAGAGTAGACATATCTAAGAGACTATTTCTGCATGGATAATACAGAGGGTAATTTTAGGTCTAGAACACATACTGAGAAGTGGACAGGCTGCCAGAAGGATTATAAAACCAGTCGTGCTTTTTTCAGATCTAAAGGACAGGTTTCAATTAAGCAAAGCTAGGTTCAGCTGTAACAGAAATCAGTGCCAGGTAGACAAGGCTTCTCTGATCCCTCTCCTGCCTCACCCACCCTTCCCATTTTGTTCTTTTGGCCAGCTATGAAATGAATATTTGTTCTGAACTTGCAGAAACCCTTGCAGCATGACAGTCTATGATAAGGAGTTCTAAGGTAAAGGGTTTCTATATAGCTAGAAGACTAGATCGGTGCAAGAGGCATGCCAGAGGCTGGCCCATTGCCAGGAAGATAACCTACCAGTTGGTATTCTGGACCTTACTTGCATTAAACAGGCAGGAAGATGCTGTGTATTTTACCATTGTATAGGCTCTGACTCTGTGCCAAAATAAGCTCCTGAAATGGATGCACAGTGCAGCATCTAAAACACTGCACTGTCCCAACTGCGTTAAAAGGAAAACACTTTTTTCCCTGTTGCTATGTACTTTGGCAGATATCCCATCCAAAGAATTGTGCTCAAAGTACTCTGGAAACACCTGCCAGGACACTACTTGGGAATGTTGTTTAAACAAGCGTACCTGCCAACTTTCCAGCGCTGTTGACTTTGCAGTACCAAAAACGCGTCCTATTTTAAAACATTCTTGATGGATAACAGGAACTGGGCCATAAGGACAAAGCACAGAACGTGCTTAAAAATTTGCTTGTAATTTTTGAAGCTGCTCAAAGTAAGTAACTGCCTAATGCACAGACATTTCAATATGTAGCAGTACACGTGGTTGGACTCGAGACAGGAACACATACGTAATAATGGTATGTGTTGATGTTGTGTCAGGAGAGGAAGGATATGTTTTTCCTACAGTACTGTACTCTAAAAGGGCTTCCACATTATTTTATGCTGATAAGACACCTTTTTAAGTGTGTGTGTACAATATTTTTAGTAAAGCTATAAAAATTTGCAGGGGAAAGCTTTCACATAGAGTGTTTGTTCTCGGGAGAGGTCATGCAGAAGCAGAGGTAAAGGCAGTAACCACCTGCCAGATTTGTCCACTGAAAGGAAGAGAAGGTGAAGAAAGATAGAGAAAAATGTCCTCTTTACACGCACAGACTTAGCATGCACAAATACACCAGCACAGCCAGAGTTACCAGGCAATGATGAAAATATAGTCTGCTTCATTAACATCAGTCAATGCACAACACATGCCAGATCTTCTAAAGGGGAAACTCAATTTCCTGCCATCCCCACAATGCACGTACTTCTTCTATTTCCCCATACGGTGTGTTTATTTCCAGACATGGGTAGCTCAGTGTCCATTTACTTAAATCCCATCTGGTCCCTTTGAAGATTTCAGAGATTTGTTCACACCTTTGTTCTTGACCCACTCCTAACATGTCCTTGTGCTGGAGAACTCGAATCCCATAGCAATCTTCTAGCTGCGAAGACCTGTGAGGTTCTTCCACACCCCCCTCCACTAGTTCTGGTAATAGCCTCACTCCACATATTTAATCTCTCCAGGAAACTTGAGCAAACACGGAAAATGGCTCTCTAAAGGATCCTCTCAGGCACAGGGAGGAGGCTCAGCCTCTCTGAATCAATCATTCACACTATTGTCCTGGTTTTGGCTGGGGTGGAATTAATTTTCTTTCTAGTAGTTGGTATAGTGCTATGTTTTGGATTTAGTGTAAGAAGAATGTTGATAACACACTAATGTTTTTAGTTGTTGCTAGGTAGTCTACTTTCTCAAGGACTTTTCAGCTCACATGCTCTGTGAGGTGCACAAGAAGCTGGGAGGGAGCATAGCCGGGACAGCTAGGCCAGCTGGCCAATGGGGTATTCCATACCATATGATGTCATGCTCAGCATATAAGGCTGGGGGAAGAAGAAGGAAGTGGGGGACGTTCGGGGTGATGGCGTTTGTCTTCCCAAGTAACCGTTACGCGTGATGGAGCCCTGCTTTCCTGGAGATGGCTCAACACCTGCCTGCCCATGGGAAGCAGTGAAGGAATTCCTTGTTTTGCTTTGCTTGCGTGCGCGGCTTTTGCTTTCCCTATTAAACTGTCTTTATCTCAACCCACGAGTTTTCTCACTTTTACCCTTCCGATTCTCTCCCCCGTCCCACCTGGGGGAGAGTGAGCGAGCGGCTGTGTGGTGCTTGGTTGCCGGCTGGGGTTAAACCACGACACTATACAAGTCCAGTCATGCAATAACTCCAAGAAAGGCTGCATTAGAGTTCTGCTGACCCATGGATGTGCCAAAATGCTCAAATCCAAAGTTGCAGTTAACCCCCAAGAACACGCATCCATTTAGTGAATGTCCATCAACATGGCATATGGCAAGTTCTCTCAAGCTGTTTTATTTTCCCCCTAAGTGTTTCACACTGACCCACAGTAGTAAGGAATACATCTGCCACTTGTAATGCAGTATTTTGTGAATTTTAAAACTCTGCTCTAACCAGCTAAAATCCAGAAGTTGGCTGAAATGCTCTTTATGTCCAGATAAAAAGAAACTGCTGTGTCAGCACAAGTATATAACACCATCCTGAAATATTTACAGCCTTTTTAGGCTGCTTTTCTCCAGCTCAAGCCAAAAGAGTTTTGCCCAAAGACAAGTCTTTGTAGGTCTATCCATATCCAGCTTCTCTTGAATGTCACTAGAAAAACTCCTGTTGACTTCACTAGGAGCTGGATCAAACCCGAAGTCATAATTCATGAGACAAAAGGCTCACAAAATTTAGCTTGCAGCTATTCCTGCACTAATCAAATACTGTTTYGGGTAACATTTATTGCTGATCTTTCCACTGCAAAGGCGCCTGTGCCATCAGAACAGTGAGTCTCAGCTGTTATTCAAAAATTTAGAAAACATTCACAAATATTAGACATCTTTTCTTCATGTAAGGTGCTATGGCTCTATTGCTTCATCTTCCTTGTTGCACAGGCACAGATATCACTAACGATTAGAGCAGGGTGAGCATTGTACAACCAGCTCCATGGACAACACTGAAATGCAGAGCTCTAAACTTGGCTGGAGGTTGTTTGGCATTTCTTTTTGCAAGCATCCATCTTTTATGTGCAGTATATCGTCAAGGAGAGAGTTTATATCCGCAAGAAAGCAGCAGACCCATGAAAATGTAAAAACCTCCCAAATCCTTAATCAAGCATTGAAATCCGTAGATGTGCGGCAGGGACAAGTAAAGCCAACAGAATGCCTGTGTATGTTTAGGTTATCTTTTTTATTCTAGGTAGTGGGATTGACTTAGTTTTAAATCTGGTTTCTCTTTCCTAATTTGGCATATGTGATTCCCTGCACTGCCATTATAATCTCACCCTGGATAGCTCAGTACATCTTCTCCCATAGTGGTTTTTTGTTTGTTTGTTTACTTTTCTACAGGAACACTACAGCATTTGCTCTGTTTTCTGGCTTCTGCTTCATCAGATTTTCTTTTCTTCTTTTGAACAATATAGAAACCAAAAACACAATTGTGTTTCTTAAAAATATTTTTAGGAGGAATAGTGGTCTAAGTAAGGTATTTATTTTTACAAGCCTCTATGGTATTTTAAAATATTTAGTTTAGTGCACAGAAAATATATGCAGTACTTTGATATTCCTGCAAGGTTCAGATCTCTGACTTCATGGGAGGAAATTTTGGTTTAGTTATTATGAGCTCTTTTATCCATTGTCTAATTCTTGTTTCCTGTATTTTTAAGGATAGGAGTTTGAAGAATTAAGCTGATTAAAATTAGAAAAATGTTATTTTAAAAAGCTAAACATAATTTCTGAGGTGAACTGTCCTGCACATGAAATTCTTAAGCATGAAATTTCTGCAGCACTCTGACACTGAAATGCTTTCTATTATAAGATATTGTGCTAACAAACTCTGAAAGATGCTTGAGATACTTGGCTCAGGTTTGTCTGCTAATGTGCAATGAAACCATTTAGGCAACATGATAACAGATACTAAATTACTTCAGCAAATATGACTGAGAGGTGGAGGCTGTATTCAGTGCTGTTTGTGATGAAGATCAGAAACTCACTATTCATACCGTGCCTATCAAGAACTCAAACAGCTATAACGTTTCTCATATTAAATTTTGCATTTAAAATTCTCTTATCTATGTCTGAACCCACAGCGTAGCAGTCCTATGCAAAGCCCTTTTTCCTTAGAAATGGAGCCATTTTTTTCTTCCCAGGAGAAACAATATTTTCAAGCAGTCATTGAAGACAGTTGTAATCTTTCTTGATAACTTAGTCAGGAAAACTTTCATCTTTCGCATAACAGCACACTGAATTTTCTGAGTGGAGTCTTGAAGAAACAGGAGTTTAGGAACCAAAGACATCTAAACAAAAAGCCTCTCTAACATTACCAGAGGTTTGGTGAGACCAGTTTAAGAATTATGAAAGGTTCCTCCACTTTATTTCTGGGGTGACAGTTTTGCTCCATCACAAATGCTTTTATTTTCCTTTCCTCTTCTTTCTCTCTTTACCTTTAATAGTTGAGATGGAGTTACTAAAGGTCTGGTCACTTTATCCAAGCAGCAACTAGACCCTAGTGTTCCTTCCAAAATTGACTGCACTTGACTTTAGCCATAAACCCTAAATCTGAAATGCTGTCTGAACTTGGCAACTTAAAAACCCTAATAATAGGAAAAACCAGATTCAGCTAGGAATCACAGAGCAAGTTGCTGGAACTTCACCAAAAAATAGTGTCAGACCTGTCTGTGCTGGGCAACTGTCACTGCAAGAGACTGTAGAGCCTTTTGGGGTAAGTGGGTCAGAGCAGGGTTGCTGCCAGCCTAGCAAGAACCGATAGCTCTACAACAACTTGCTCTGCACGGCAAGAACGGAAGAATACAGAGAGTAGCGTGAGGAAATGTGACATATTGCTGATGCACAGGCTTTTCTAATCCTCACACAAAAACTTGTTGGGGTTGCTCCAATGTACACTATTGGTTGGTGTCTCTTATGTTCACCCTACATCATTTGAGAAATCTTTGAAGGACAGGAAAAATCTGCACTGGACTTCATATCTCCATAGCAAAGAACTAAGACGAGTGGGGGTAAGAACCAGCTACCTTGGTCTTATGCCATCTGAGGACTTCTGGATATTATACACCATTTTGGCTGGACCGCTTGAGCCAATTCCAGCCCCCACAGTAGCAAAAAAGAAAAAGAGCCGTGGAAAAGAATCTGCTAGTGGTTTTCACTAAATTATTAGAAATAATAATAATGAAAACATGGTTTGTAATATAGCCCATAGAAATACAGTGATAAACAGGAGGGAATCAACCATTCGTACACAGCAAAAGTAACTCTCTCCCACACTGTTACTGATGTGGTGTTTTTCTACTGAGGCCAAGAAGCAAAGGAGCAAAGCATCAGGCCCAAACTCGAGCATACGTCTAAGGAGCGCTCTGGGCCTAGAGCAGTATCCCCAGCCAGCCAAATCAGGTGAGAAGAGCATACACACGAAGGGACCAGCTCTCACCCCCGACATGTACTGCGCTCCTCCCCATCACCCGCCTCTGCTACTGGTTGTGCTCATGGCAGGTGGCTGTGGCATCTCTAAATGGCAGGAGGAGAGAAGGGAGGGAGAGGGAGATCATGCGGCATTACCAGCAGCAGATGCCCTGTGGGTCCAGGACTCCCTGGATGTCATCCAGAGAGGGCACTCCCGTCTCCCTGCCTCTGCTACCGCTCTGATTGTGGCGTGTAGCCCAGGTGACATTTTGGTCACCTTACATGCCTGACAGTGTTAAAGAGTTTTGCTGAAGTCACAACAGTTTGTTCTTCTCTTGAAAAGTGCTAATCAGGTTCTTTTCCAGCAACTAGCTCCAACAGCATTGGCAATCACCTTTTCATTTATGGCCACTAACCTGCTTTCTTAAAGTACATTTTATTTAGCAACCTGCTGTTTGGTAATGGCATCTGTTCCATTCTGATACAGGTGCAGATGCAAAACTTAACAGTTTTATTTATTCACAGATTTTATCTCTTTAGCGCTTCCTCTATTTGCTGCACTCTGATAGGCAACATTATCATAGTTTACTGGGCATAAAATACCAGCCTTGAAACAATTCTGCCTTTTTTTTTTAATGAAGATACTAATGAATGTGGAAAATGTCTCAAGTTAATTGGTTCTGTTCAGAGGGACCGGAATGGGAAAAGGAAATTACAAGGGAAATAGGTATAAAAATAAACCATTCTTGTGCTCTAAATTTCCTGATCTCCCGGAATTTTTCATAAGATGAAGTAAAGGAAAAACCTCACAGCTGGTGCATTTATGCATTTTAGATGCATATGAATAGGAATATTTATGCTTTAAAATACCGACATAATTTTAAAACACCATTTTCTAATTGCAGCTGATATATACTTCATGTGTTTCTTGGCGACTTCATTTGGAAAAAACACAGGGACCTCAAAAAGTGTAGGATTTCATTAGAAAAAAAAAGCAGCACAGACTGCTGTATATATTGAGGAGCTTGCCAAGGCTATGGGAAATCAGAGGAAAAGATAGGCCAGCCTCCTTCCCCCAAGCTCCACCTCTATGAACTAAAACCAGGAACATTTGCTGCCTGGGACAGGACTACTTTATTGAAGAAAGCCGTATGTGCCTAGGTAAAAAAGAACAGTATGTGCTTAGGCTAAGCCAATTGCCCAAACTAATTTTCCATAAACAAGGCTCTGCTACGGAGACATAACTCTGTTTAATCCTGTCTGGATGACTTCATTTGCTAAGCACTCCAGAGCTTGCCATAGACCATGTGATTCACCCAGCTCCATTCACTCTGGAAAGTGGCTCTCCCTTTGACTCTGAAGCAGCAAAAAAGGTCAAAGCAGTAGAAGTACTTGTCCCACTGGATCATGAATACCCTAAGAGGTATATCTCTCTTCCAGGACAAGTCTTTCCAAACCATTATATTTCATTGATTTTTATTCTTTTCCCTCTCAAAACCACTTCCAACATGGATTCACAGTTATCTAGTGATTCGAGCTACTGGATACTGTAGTGAAGAGTTTCATTCTGAATATAAAAGAAAACCATGTTTTGATTTCTTACCAACATCATATTTTAGGTGCATATTACATAACTGCTTCATGCAGCAAATAATTTTTCATTAACTTCTATGCATTTCTTTTTTTTTTCTTTGCCCCTTTTCTGCACCCCCTTACTCACAATAAAATCTTTTTTCCCTTCCTTAAAAAAATTATTTAAACACTTTTGGAGTGAATGTAATGCTTGCTGGCTTGGAGCAGAACTACAGACCAAAGACCTTTTTCTGTAGCAAACGTTGAGTTCTGGCAGCACTGCAGCAGGTTTTCCCGACACTATTCCTCAAGCTCTCTTGGAGTGCAGTGGGTTGGGGATGAGACTAGGAAGCAGTGGCTTCTCCATCCTACCTCCCCAGGTGACTGCTCTTGGGTCCCCCAATACATGTCCAGTAGCAAAGCAGAACAAGCCGGATTTGAGTGCCTTTATGCCTTATGTCCTAACTCTCTGTGAGCTAGCTCTAGCATGCAGACAACATCTCAACTGAGGGGTCACGACTGACTCCTGGACAGTGCAGGTTTTGGCCCTGAAGGTGAAGCTTTCATAGCTGCCAACGAATGCAAGGTGCCACACGGGTTCCTCGGGCTGAACTTCTTTCCACCATGTCCTTGAGCTAGAAAAGCAGGCCAGGGAATAACAGTCCCTTGAGTATAGGTAAAAGATCCCAACTTGTAGTGTGAGAAATGCCTCAGTGTTATTCCATCATGAATAGTGCTTCGCTGCACTGAGCAATCTGTGTAGAATCTGTTTCTTAAAATACAAAATGGATGTGCTGATTATAAATTGTGGATAGGTTTCTATTTATTTTTACTGAACTATGGAATTTGGCTACATGATTATGAATAGGAAATGGGGAAATCACTAGAACTATTCAAAAGTGGGCTCCAGCAGTAATCAGAGGGCAGTGACTATTAAAGTGAAAAGAAATCTGATCTGGAACATAATTGATATGAAACTCGGCAAAATCTTCAAAGCCTGAATTTGTCGTATCTTTGCTGTACAACAGAGTGCAGTGCAGGGGGCCCAGAGCTGGAACAGGATGAGGTAGCTCAGAAATATCCACCACAGTGCCACACCAAATATTGCTTTCGATGGCTTGACTGCGTTTTGCTAATATAAATTCATTCATGTTCACAGTTTACGCCAAGAGGCCTCGAGCAAGTTTTCTGTTAGTCCTAATCCATTGTCAGGTTCTTTTAACAGATCAGGAAACCAAAAAAGATACCATGCCTTAAATCTGGAAAAACCGGTGATGTCTTCCAAACAGGAAGTACTAAAACCTAGACTGAAACAATTTGTTACTCTCACACTTGGACCACAAATTCCTGGAACTGAAAAACATTTTCCAATTAAAATTTTGTCATGAGTGATACGTTATCCTTAAAAATTTTAGTTTCAGTATTTTTTTTGACCAAAAAGAGAAAAAAAGAAAAAAAAATCAGCGGAAGATTTCAAATAACCTTCTGAGAGCTGACTAGAGTGTGTGGATCTGGGGGCCAAGTTTCTCAGGAAGGCATGAGGATGGAGAGCAAATACAGGCATTGACTATTAGAAATAGCTGAACAGAAACAAGGCCCAGCACATAAAGTGCTTTGCAAAATACCGAGTTATGGTCAGCCAGTGCTAAGGAGRTCTTCTAACATAATGTATATTCATGTTAGATATTGGGGGGGGGGAGGCAATTTTCTTATGAGGTGCAGTATACTGTAGCTTACTCAAAGGTTTTGTTGTTTCCCCTCTTGGCTTTGTATTAATATGGCTCTCAGAATGGTTTTAAGTTTTTTATGATCCCAACTATCATAAGCTTTGTTGGTTTTTGTTTGTTTGTTTATTGCTGCTCAGCTGAGCTGATCCCAAATTCTGGGACAGTGTCTCTTGCAGAGAGATCAGTATCTCATTTCTGCATTGCCTCCTTTTGTAGACTTGGCTTTTATTCCATTTGCTAATCTCACTGAGATTGCCTGTAAATCATTCCCATAGGGGCTGTTTTTCTAATTTTCTTCTTTTGTTTTGCTGGCTGCCTTCCTCCAAGGAACAATTCCTGCAGCCAGGCCAAAGAGCTTCTTCAAAAGGGACTTATTTAAGTGTCTCTAAAAATTAAAAGGGAGACGAGAAAATATTCAAACTTGAAACTGTCTTAGTCAACATAGAAATAAGGAAAAGGAATGGGAGGTGGAGGTGCCTTAGGAACAAAGCAGCACCACCACAGGGTCCTACTCAGTCTCACATCCCACCAGCCTTGCTGCCCTTGTACAGGTCRGCATGCGAGGAAGTACTTAGTTATTCAGCTGCCACCTCTCCCTCGGTGTCACTATAGTTAACTTACTTTCTCTTCAGATTTTACAACGCAGTCATCAATACCTTCAGAGAGCATATATAGTCTAGTAACTCCATAAAGCACCATGCTCTCTCACATTAGAATTACATGCATGTACATATATGTACACATATGTATACATGTACTGCATATATTTCTTTTGATGACACGCTGTCCCCAAAATTATTAGAAAAGGCTACAGTTTGGAAAGAAAACTGTTACATACTAAAATGTGAATTAGGTACTAAATCCATCTCCTGCCACATGAGGATTCAGAAGAGTTCCCCACCCACAGTGTCACAGGCTGAGTGTATTCTGTGCAGAAAGATGTTTTTTAATCAGGTTCTGCAGGTGAAAAAAACCCAATAAAATCTGTTTGTCTTTTTCACGCCTCAAAAAATGAAATCCGTTAAAAAAAATTAGTAACAGATGGAAAAATAAAAGACCAGATTTCTGAAGCTAATAAAAAATAGTTACAATTCCCAGTTAMTCCTGCATTTCAGTGGCAAAAAGTATCAGACTTGCCTAGGCATTTTGAAACTCTCAACCAAAAATACTATATGGGCTACAATAAGTCATCATCACAAAACGGATATTAGGAAGAGAGGAGAGAGAAAGAAATAGTTTTTTTGTTATTCAGATGAAGTGTTTAGATATAATGCAGATGCGTCAATCCCACTCCTCACTGGATACTGAGAGAGGGACTTTCTGGCCATGGTAAACTGTTCTTCAGAACAACTTAATTAGAGTTAATAGGCTAGACCTTGAAGGGCTTGCAGGAAAAAAACTCTAATTGTTTGTCCCCCAATTAACACTCCCAAATATGTTGTCCAAAATCCAAATTTTAACAACTTGGCCTACTTTATAGATAAACTCTTTTCTCCCATCCAGCTTGTCTTACTGCTTGAATAAGAAAAAGAAAGCAAAAGTCATTTTTTGGGCTAATGATATGTCTTCAGGACAAAGAGGGAAAGAGAAAGACCTGCATCTTGATTAAAATTTACTTGTCACTGGGGTTGTCTCTCTGCAACTCTTGTGAGTCTACCATGAATCAGCCCACTTAAAATATCATGCTATATAACTCGCTCCTTGCTGCTGCCATGACATTTTGATTTTAGGAAGAATAATGTCAACCCATATCAGCTGGGTTTGCTTGGTAATTTCTTTTTTYCTTTTTGGTCTGTGTGTCTCTCACTTTCCCAGTGTCTTGCTGATGGAAACTCTTGTACTTTTGCCTTTTCCCCTAACATTTTCTGTAAGTCTCTTTTTTTAATGACAGTTGATGTTGCAAAATAAATGAGAAAAGGATATACTGTAAATATCACATTTCGGTTAAAATCATATGCCTGGGAAGAGCTAAGACCATTTCATATGAAAAGTGAAACGGTCCCATTCCCACAGCTGGACTGAACATTGATGAGACACAGAGCTCTCGGCAATTGTTGGGGTAAGATGAGGTGTGGTCCCTAGACATTTTCCTAGATAACAAGAATGGAGAGCATTGTAAATCAGAGACTACCCTCCATCCTTACCTCTCCAGTTTGCTTCTTTCATCTAAAATGAATCTGTATTGCCTACAGCATGGGGCTTTTATCAAAAGCATTGAGCAGAGACGGGGTGGGTATCCTGTTATGGCAGGGTGTGGTTTTTCTGTAGTTGAAAAGACTCATCACTCCATTGTATTTACAGGAAAAGAAAATCAATCTTTTGAGCGTGTCCTCATCCTAACCCAGTTGCTGCACATACAGATAAGAAAGAAATCCAAATTCCCCACCTCCCCTAGGCTTCACCTAATTCGCTGTAAATCTCTAGATCTGCCATTTACTCTAACACTGAGATATTACTTGTAGTTTGGGAAGAGAATCCTCAATGAAGCAAAATCTTTATAAAATCATGGACAAATCTTGATCAAAGTATTATAATAGGTTTTAAAACAGGCATCTGAAATAGGTGATAGTAGAAATCTATTTAGATCCTAGGCACTATTGAAGGCCAATAAGTTAAAAAACAAATCAAAACCCCACAGTAAGTTTTATTCTAACTCTAAAGGATCCTTATTAGGAATATGGAAAGCCATATCATCTCTAAGGCTGCTCCTCTCTCTCAGTTTTGACACAGGACTCATGCTCAGACCTTTCCATTCCTGACTTTTGCTCGGCTCCCTGCTATAGCTGTAGACGAAGAGACTAGAGAACCGCACAGGAGAGGGGAGGGGGGAAGGAGCATGCACTGGGGCTAAGCTGCAAAGGGGCATTAAAGCTGCAGACCAGATTCATCCTCTAGTGAAGGGAGATGCCAAATGAATAAACTGGATGTACAAGAGCTTTGGGGGAGTCAAGCACTCCCCCCAGTCCAGCCCCCAAGCAAATTTTTCAATTTTTTTAGTACTAACCATAATTGACAAACTGATCCCAGTTTGTCCATGGACCATACCTCCAAAGGTCCTTCCTCCAGCTGCACCAGACTTCCTCCTCCTCACGTGCCACCCCAGATGACCCAAGGGGAGGCATCACATTCTCTGTGCCAGCCGGGGCAAGGAGGAGCGGAGGAATCCTCTGCAAGTGATAGGGCTTTTTGTGCGGGCTCCACTGAAGGGTTGGTGCACACCAAGAGCCCGGGGTGGCTCAGCAGCCACAGCACCAGGCGGCAGCCCTGCAGAGTGCTGCTCAGATTGGAAAAGGCAGCGTGTTTTCTGGACTCCCATGTGGCTTGTCCCACAGAAAACCTTCTCTGTCATGGGGCCCCAAATTGCACAGACTTAGAGAGAAACAGAAACCCAATAAATATGGGAAGAGCAGTATGATTCTTACTCTACAGAAGCTGTAAGAATACAAGTTCTCCCAGCCTGTCATACAGCCACCACAGCACAGGGGTTAACAGAGCTCCTTGTTGACAATTTTTCCAGTCTTTAGGCTTGTTATTTCAGGGTACTAGAAATGGTTTCAATGCTAAAAATAAGTTTTAAAGTGCTCTTAGTTTATTCTTAATACTTTAAAAGTTATTTGAGTAATTTTTTTTTTTTTTAAACAGATGAGAAACCAAAGGGAGCGATACAGTTCAGGTATTTTTCTCAAAATGGTGGAAGAATTATGGGGAAAGCTCTTATGAACTATGTAACCATAGATGCATCAACACAGCTATGGAATAAAGCAGATAGATATGACCATGAAGATAGATAAGACCAAGAAGTTATATCATGATTTTTCTCCTATTTTTTTTWAAGAAATTAAAATGATGCCTTTTTTGTATGTCCCCCTCCTTTTTCCTTTCCAAAATGAATTATTTTGACCAAAATATGTTTTTCCCATGAAAAAAATTCCTTTGGTCAAAAAGACATTTTTGCTTTTGTTGAAAAAATGTTTCACAAACACCCACAGAATAGCTCCAGTCAAGAATTTGGTTTCACTCTTACAGTTAATGCTACCGCATTATTTCCCCTCACACGTAGTGAGTACAACCATTAACAGAGTGATTATGGCATACGGAAAATATAGTTTCATACTGTTTCATAGAGCAGCATTCCTTACCAGAACTTCACTAACCGGAATATTAAAAATTAAGGCACGATAAGGTAGAAACAGCCAGGCAAATGTTACAGAGCTAGAGAACAAAGCTGGGAGGACTTTTTTTCCTGAGGCACTGTGCAGATGGAGGACAGGCAATGTGCTTGGCAGAAATGAAGTGGTTGCATTTTTTATGGTGTAGGAAGAAGCTTGAGTGAAGGTACACAGCCAAAAGGGGGCTGAGAAGATGGAGAGAGCTGTCCTGGGGAACAAACATGCCTGAAAGCTTTTAGCAGCACTGCCTGACTTGCAAACTCAGCAGCCCACTGTATAGACCATCTATAGTGCATTTAATAGCACTGGTGTATACATTAGTGACAGCCCCTGGAATACAAACCTTTTTCTGCTCTGCTATCATGTTAAGCCACCGGATGGACATGTTTGCATAAAAACATTAAAATACAGCATTGAAAACACGCAGTATTTACCAGGAACTGTCAGCTCTATATCTCCTACAGCCATTTTGCTTCCTCACATATACATCTATTTACATAATTTTCAAAATGCGTATTATTAAGCTGACTGTTATGGCTCCTCTGGAGTGGTTACCGTCTATTATGTAAACATATCACTGCTACAATTTATAACACTCCTGTTATTTACCCAATAGAATGTGTAACTGTTCCAAGTGAGCCATTACCGTCTGCCACATAAAGTAAATCCATCTTCAGCTGCTTTTGCAAGCATGAGTTATAACGACACTTAACATTTCAATAGTGCCATACGCACTGGAAGATCTCAGTGCGCCTTATAAACRTTAATGAATGAATTTAGATTTAAAAGCAGTCCCATGTGGCAAGAATTAGAGCTAAGCCAGTAATTCACGACCAGGTCCCGATTCAGGAAGAGGCTTAATCATGGGCAGTGACTTCAGTGTGGCTGCTTATGTGTCRGAAGCTCTACATGTGCCCAAGTTCCCAGGTGACTACGAATCTGCGAGGTCCACAGCATTCATTTTTCATCTCTTTCTGTTTGCAGAACATGATCAGCTTACAATCTTAACACAGGAGGTCTCTCTGCAAACCGGTCTTAATTCTGTAAGACATTTGGTTTGAATTTCATGCACACACACCCCCCCCAACCACACAGTGAGTTCATTCTTTTCAGGTTCCTTCTATTTTGTGCTAACTCTTCCCAGAAGAGTGTTTCACCCGTTAGTCACCCCCCTGCACGGTGTTMTTAGAAGCGCTGGGGGGAGGCAGATGGTAAAGTCAAGCAGAGCTTTCCCCAGCTGGGCAGCAAGGACACAGCTTTGCRGGCAGACATTTCTGCTTGCTGGCGGTTTGGAGTCTTGAAAGCTCTTAACAGAGAGAGGAGCTGCAGGTGTCTAGACCAGAATGTTAAAAACCCACAYGTGCCCACTGCAGGACGGTGCGAGGACAGGGACATGGTAGGGAATAGCAAACAAAAATCACCTCTGGTTACTGATTTTTTTCATTTGGAATCCAAGCTTTTGGGTTTCTTAGATATGCCATGACCAAACGGTATTGCCCTGAACTTATTTTCTTATGACAGCTCATCTGGGAATAAGGGAAATGGAAATGAAATTTCATATTAAYTTCATTAGGAACATAAATACAAAAAGTCAAATTGTCCTCTGAATTACACTGGCTGCTGAAACACTAAAAGCAATGGAGTTACAGTAGCACAAATAAGAAGAAAATAATATATTTTTATTTTATTTAACTAAAAAGTCCAAAACTTGATAAAATGTCTTAATAAATACAGTCCYTATAATAAATAGTAGCAAATTAATTTAAAAGGGCTCATAACAGACATCAATTTTTAAAGGATACTGTTGTATGCTCCTGTAACTGYGAGCTAAGGTAGTATGACCTATGCATGATAGCATTTCTCCACAGGAGAAGGCATAGTGAAGTGAGTCAAGTCTTTGCACTTTAAGAAAGGGAAGAAGTATTTAAGCTCTAAAAACTATTCAGGTTGGTAGTGATGAGTTATACTGGATTATATTTTTTTCTGACAAACTGTTTCTAAACTGCATCACAAGCATGTAAACGTTCTCTAGAGCGTATACGCTGCACAACTACTCTAAGTAGCAGAGACTGTATGAGCCTACTTTTGATCACGGACAAATTTTAGAACTGAAACTCTGGTACCAAGTGTTTTCAGGAGCAAATTCCTACACAACTTGGTGCACAGATGTCAGATGATTTACTGTGTTTCCAAAGTCTCCAGGTTCATATGCATATATACGTGCCTTCTCAGATGGTGTGTGGAAGCCAGGTTGCAGGTATACAGTGCATCAAGTAAACACTGTTTGAAGAATTGGCAGGTGTGCTAAGACAGTGTGTCTTGCAACAGCTTGACATTCTGTGGGCTGGCAAACCAACTGCAGGGGAAAGCAAYGCGTAGCAGGAAAACAACTCACAGGAAGGTTTCAGTTAACCTCCTCCCCCTACTTTATCATATCCTCTTCTGTTATTTGCTGCTGCTTATAGCTTCCCATTCACCCTGCAATGGTACGGGAAAATGCAACGTCTGGAAAATTGGTGGAAGTCACTCCCTTAGCACTTAATGAACCTGGTTCTTGTCTGGCAGCTGATTGACCTTGCTGCACCTCCATTTAAATCCGTGGAGCTTAGTTTTGATTAACACTTGTGTAACTAAGGTGAGCATCATTTCCATAGTCTCTCACACCTGATATTTAATTTTCTGCAGTGACTGAGCAGAGTCACTTCCATGTAAGTAGCATTCCTTGCATTAAAAGCTGAACTCTGGGCTCTGTGAAGTTGATGACAAAGTGCCCGCTGCTTCTGTTTTTTTTCTGGTTTTTCAAGGATATCTAAGCAATTCAGAATGGACAAGACAGTTGCGCAGTCTTACAGTACAGAGAGACACTGACGTGACAGATGAAGATGAATGATACACTCATAAAAATAGAGAACTTTGAATATCCCTTCTTCCATAGATTTAATTTAAGTCAGATCCTTCAATATTGTATGGATGTGGTTTATATTAAAGAGTTTGAGAACAATCCCTAAGCAGTGAATTGAACACTTTATCATTCAAAAACGTAATACAAAAGTGAGTTAAAAAATACAAGATATGAAAGACCTGGGAAAAAAATTAATGGTCATGCTCTCATAGCTCCTAATGACAAATGATGTCTCACATGTAGATTGAAAATCGCTTGCCTTTTGCTTATGATGAGTTTTTCCATTTTAGATTACTTAAATAGAAAAAGAGGACTTGAAATATTTCTAATTACAGGGAAATTTGAACTGGAAAATATATCTCATTTCTTTACATGCCTCTTATTGGTTTTCTGAGAGATACATAAAGTGCCAATTCGAAATCCAGCAGATGTGGATGGATTCCAACTCCCTYCAGATAGCAGAGGTTTGTGTGCAGCTGGGCCCTGTGTATTAGCAAACATGGTTATTTGAAACGTAAATGTGTGGGTCCTTTGTGCTATCGCTTTGAGTACAGCAAAAGACATAAGAAAGGTTTACATTTGATCTTTCAGCATGAAAGGTACTGTGGGACTAGGCGAAGGAGCCTCCCCCATCAGCACAGGTTGTGGGAATGACCCTATTCCAGCTCATCTCAGCTCCCACTGTAATGGCACTCCTCTAAAATGGGAACAAAAGATGGGAATGCTAAAACTGTATTTTCTTTCTCACGRCCCATTAACAAAACATACTTCAGAGAGGTCTCAATTTACAGTGGGAGCCAGTCAGACCTAAGAGCACAAAAATACAGGAAAATCAAAGAGGTGGTCTCAAATCTCTTTCTCTTTCCCCAGTCTCTACACTAACCACAGTGACTGAAATCAAAGAACTGCCAGCAAAGATTTTGAAGTTAGAAATTCTGAACTTTTTCATCAGCTTTCTTTGAGCAGTAGTTTAATCAGTTGACTTCCAAGGGTCCCTTCCCAATTAATTTTTTCTATGTTTCTATGATGATTATGTAACAACAGTTCTACCAGTAAAAAGAATCAAGTGACTTCAGCTTTTTGGAGCTTTTAATCCATCTTCTATTTAGGAAACTAACTTCATGCATTTCAGGGATTTCAGGATTAAAGTTCAAATGAGAAGACACAGATCAGAATAACTTTCAAATGACGAGCTCTCAGAAAACTGACCTCCTCTTACATGTGTTCCCATAATAGTGAAGAGATTTACAGAGTCTGTTTTCCTTCCTTTTGCAATCGTAAAACTTCAAACTTAACACTAARGCATCCCTGAGCGGTGCCTTCCCATTTCATTCTTTCCCAAATGCCTTTCAGGCCACACAGCAGTTTAACTGCTTCTTTTAGCCATGTAGTTTTGCAGCCTTGATTCCCAGCACTATTCCCTTCTTCAGAAACAGATCGTGTTTCTGGATGAGAAATTTCAAGGGAATGTCACATACACTGATGATATCTCATTGTGCTTTCCACACCTATTTTGGGCACCATCAGATTTGCCTCTTGACTACATGTAATTGGCTTTTGATATCCTCCTGAAAAGACTACGGTTGGTGTTATTTCCATCCAAATTCAGGGATTTAAGTGAGGGCCCGGAATTAGGAGCATATTCCCCACCTATATTCAGAGAATGGCCTTCTGGAAGTCCTTAACCACCTTCGCAGACAGAGGCATGCAGAACCTTACTTAGGTGCAAAGTGTCAGGCAGTATAGAAGCCGCAAGTTTAGACTTGATTATCAATTTGAAGAAAATGCAATAGAGCTAATAATTCCGTGTGACTACTCAGATGCTTGCAACTAGGTTTATTTGCATGTTTCATGGGATCAGAGCACTTGAAATTTAACAAGACTAATACTGAGCATGTCAGGGATAACATTTTTCTTCCATTTCTGTTGCTGCACAACTACTGGGTGTAACAAACGTTAGTTTCTATTTACTAGAATTTGGATTTCTTATTCCTACTAATCATACTTCGCCAGTATAAGGTGCAATCGTTTGTACTGAACTGTGCACACATTAGCCTACTAGTCTTGCTCATTTAAGCACGCTACTGAATTTTTCTGCCAACACATTGGCTTTATCAGTATATATTAAATCAATGTGCTTTGGATTTGTTGCCTGTAGTCTTGGCTTGAAAGCATAGGTAGAGCTTCTATCAGCTCCATCAAATCCATTAGGGTGAATAGAGTGGCATGAGGTAATCACTGAAGATGAGATTTGGCCCAAAACTGATAAATGGTCCAATCACTCTATCGGCCTGCATAGTATTTTTATATGACAGTTTTCTTTTTGGTTGAATGGAGATGACTGTAAGGAGAAGTGGTTTCCTGGCAAAATCTAAAGCAAAGGCCAAAGTCTAATGACTGCATATTTGTAGAAGTGGCTCCAGGTAAATTTATTCTTAAAAGCGCCAATTTAATTATTGCAGTTACAGCCTTTTCTAAGGAAAGGTAGAGTAGAATAACCAATGAGAAATGGCACCTTTATTTTGGGGAAAAACATCTGTTTCAAAATACCCAGATTAAGATTTACCCAGAAATTACTTCTGTGGGTTTTGAGGCTCCTAGAAAGTGGTTAGATGCCTGTGAGATGCTGAGTAGGCTCTACTATCAGTACTGAAATGAGTCACTCCCCAGTCCTGAYAAAGGCTGAAGGAAAGGGGGTCTTTTGATGGGATCTGCAAGACTGCACTTTTCTCCAATAAAGGTTGCTACTGTGTATTGACTAGTAACATTTTTGCAGAGACCTGTGGCTAGGTGGCAATGTGATTCGCATTGGAGAGAGTGCCCCGTAAAGGGACTCTGTATAGGGGGTCTCCACACAGTCTGAAGAGCCACTGCTCCCCAGCTCACTTTAGGATCAGGCCACACCACAGTAAATACTTCTGGGAACTTAAAGACCCCCCTCAAAGTGGACTGTTCTGGTCATATTTCCCTGGCCTTGAAAAGGAAGTTTATCTCATATCATTTTCTTTATAAACTAGAACTGTCAATAAGGGGCTGATTCTGCAAAATACAAACCTCCCTGTGCCCACTGGTTCCATCAGCATGGAGAATGCTCAGGGTCTTCTAGGCTTTAAATCAGATGAGGTGGATGAGGTGCTTCAGGACATGGTTTAGTGGGCATTTGTACTGGGTTGATGGTTGGACTCGATGATCTTAGAGGTCTTTTCCAACCTTAATGATTCTATGATTCTATGATTCTATATCCACTTTTTTTCCTTTAGTGCTTCTGAGAAAAACAGATCAATTAATAGGAAGGAGGGATGGGGGAAAATCTAGGGTTTCACTTTGGAAAATGGGGCTCATCTCACCTAACTTCACSTATCTTGAAGACAGGCAATCCAAAACAGTCACACAGGACTATTCATCCTCTCTTAAGAGAGGTGGGTTGAATTACTCTCAGGAGCTGCCTGCCTCTGTTCCTCTGTCTCCAGACAGAACTGAGATAATTCATGTAGATTAAGCGGCAAGCYTTAAAATGGCTGAAGTTAAGACGTAATTAGTATGACCCATGTATTGAATCCCACTTCTTGCATGAGAGAAAACATGTAAATTCCAGTGAGTACATGACAGGCTCTATTTTCCTTTTAATGCAGGATATGGTTTCAAGCAGCTTTTTATACCCACTGTTTCTAATCTGGGATTTAAATGATGAATTCTTGCTTCCTTGCTTGCCTAATAGATTTTGCTCTTATTTACAAACTGAGAAGTCTCATGCTTGGTCCTAATATTTTGTAAACATGAAGGCATTATTATGGATATGAACAGACACCAGAGAACCAGCCTTCAGGTTGGAAGGAAAATGAAGCTCTGCAGGGCTGAGGGAATATAGCCTGGCAACTGAAACAAGGTGAAAGAGAAGGTGGCAATCTTAGAAATGTCTGCTGATAAATAGTTTTGTGACCCTGTTAAGCTATCATATTCACTCTAGAGTCAGATTTGTGCAAGTACAAATCTAGGAAAAATGCCAAACAAAATTATTTCAGTTTGGGGAACTGTTTCTCGTGCAGAATACTAAAAATTTAAAGTACCCCTCCTCAGCTTTCTATTTTCTATTTCTCTGGCATTTTTACAGAAAGCATTACAATAAAATAGTAGTGGTGGTTTTGTAGCCATGATGGCTGAGCAGCATTAGTTAGTATGAGCCTGCCTGCTGCTTCTCCTTCAGATCAGAAGAAAAGTTTGCATGCGTGAAGACTTGTCTGTGTTTTCCAAGTGTTTGAGCTGGTCTAATGCAAACTATGGCCTCTTCCTTCAAGCTTGTAGTTGCTTCAAAGAGAACATGCAGACACCTTTAGTGTCAGAGGTTACTGAACAAGACCAGGATCAATGCTTCCCTGCAACAAAGGCCTAGCAAGAATTGAATGCATGTTTCAATCTAGCAAGCAAAAAGGCAGGAGCAGTGCTGGGGGAACACAACAGCAAGCACGGAATGTGAAGAGGACTTTGGGAATAACACCCGACACCTGCAGCCTCACTAGCAGGCAGATATTCAGCTCTCTGCAAAAATTACTCACACTAATTTGAAAGTGTAGAGGGAAAGCTTTGGCGGCACAGTGAAAAAGGCAGGTCTCCTTCCATGGAACCAAAAGGCTGCTCTTTAGAAAACAGCATATTTGATGTCATTTTTACCTCRCCAGGATCATTTCCCAAGATCGAAGATGACGGATCAACATCCTCCTGCTAACAAGTGCAATTGAAGAGCTATAGCATCACTCAGTGATAAACAGATAATTTCAGATTTGTTAAAAAGCTCTATTATTCCAAGTCATTTATGGAAGGAAAAGGTGACAATGGGATGTTGGGGAGCGGGTGACAGAGATGAGATTTCAAAAATGCTCTGCTTTTTCCCAACATTCTTTTCTGTAATTTCTGAGAGTGATGCTATTTCTTAATAGAAGTAACAGTTGAAAAGTCCCAATGTGAGAACAGCACAACATGTGGGCAAGATTTGACAGTACAGATGACTGCATCCAAAACTCACACCTCTTACGATCTGCACGCAAGTCTGCATCCCTACATTCATTACAGCTAGAGCTTATTGTGATTTTGGCTGTCAAGGCATTAGCACTCTGCTGTTCCTAGATAAAAATAAAATGACATCACAGAAAACAGACACTTCAGATTGCCTCCAGCTATTCTATCCAGTTCCCATTTTTCCTAAGGCTATAATGCTGCGGCCTTTAGCAAGGATATTCCTGAGAACACCACATTAAAAGTTGACATTTCTTTGTAGGAAATTCTAGACTTTTTTCTTCCTTCTTTGGAATAAAAAAAATAGAAATTTCAAGAGTTTCCCATGAAAATGAAAARTTTCCAAATATTTTGTTTTCAAATAGCTAAAATGACTGATTTTTCCAAAAATGTTGAAGAAACTGAAACTGGAGACCGTGACAGACTCTTGCTTAATGCCCAGCTCCTAGGGTAACAACAGGGAGTCAGAAACGGCAAAGCCCCGAGAGTCCATGGGTGAGGCAGCAGACTGGGAGTGTGGGAATCAGCGTTCCAGCTCACTGGCAAAGGTGTCCAGAGTAGGGTTTTTACACAGAGCAGGCTTTTTCGTTGGCTTATTTAAGTCCTGCTTTCCACATGAGCCACCATCAAAAAACAGAAAACAACATCTCGACCTTTCTTTCTCCCAAATATGGAAGGAAGACTGTTCTGGGCAGAACGAAATGTTGGAGTTTGAGAATTTGTGGCAGGTTTTGGGTTTTTTTAAACTTTAAATTTAGGTCAATTTAAGAAAGAAGTGTGTTGACTTTCTTTTTCACTCAAAGTACCTGTAAATTACTTGTATGGCTATAAATACATATTTTTTCAGCAAAAAAAAAGTTTATATCTGGAAATTTTCAACAGTGTCTACATGAAAGCCCTGAGAGAGGCCCCCAGCATGAGCTCTCAGCTGCACAACAGTGGGCCAAACTCCAAGTGGACCAAAGGCTCCTTGGGTTTCTGGCCTCCAAATGCCTGTGAGAGTTCCTGGCAGCTATAAAAACCCATTGAAGTCCCATGGTGCTGAAGAAGTGACTGTTGCTGGGGTCTACAACCTCCTGCCAGGCAAACAAGCATGAAATGATGAAAACCTCCTTATGGTTCGCTGTCAGTTTGCTAAAACTGACAGAGTTCTACAAATCATTCCAGATGTGATGAGTCACCATTTTCTGACAAAAAAAATTGGTTTGACTGGAGAACATCCAACCCATTCTATTCTTGGGATGGCTAGAAATTCCGTCGTACTAGACTTCCTCTTGTTCTTTGACCTACGACAAAACACGGCCACAGCTAATGGAGCCCAGAGCAGCATACTTCARTTGGTCAGGCCTTCAAGCACGTTTCCCATGAGTATCTCATTTCAAGGAGTACCACTAGTTTCAAGCTAAAAGCACCTTCAGCACTGCCACACAAATGTGCTATCCCTTTCACTGTGACTGCCAGAAATCTTTGCCCTCAGAAACAGAGTTAAAGAGCAGAAATAACAGAAAGACCAATTTATATTAAGAGAATTCATCCAAGTGCAGTTTACTTTTCAGAATGACTGATTTTTTTAAATATCCCTAAATTTGTTCTACAATTGAATTTTGGCAGATGCAGAGACATGTATCAGTCGTACAGTAAACTGGAAGAAAGTTAACGATCCCCTGATAATCAGGTATGTCCTGAAATGTGAGTTTGACTAGCCTAGCTACAAGCAACAATGTTTTCTACCCTTGTTAGTAAGGTACCTACCCTTATGTGACTTGTTAAGCGCTGCTCTTATCTGTCCATCCAGTTCCCAATAACATGCTCAAGCAAGCATGGCAGAGTGACGGTAGTCTCAATGACATTAAGTCCCTAGCAGTTCCATGAAGGCTGGGTAGAGTCAGGTTATTAATGCCTCCCGTGAGGGAAAAGGGTGCAGTGTTTATTAGATACCAGAAAGTCTGCAATATCAAAAGTCCCTCTAAATGACCCCACTGTTGGTAAGGTTTGAGCAAGACCTTGTATCTTAGGCTGTGAAGTCAATCACCAAAGAAATTCATAGGAAAGTAAGTTTCCTTCCCTTTGATGCTTACAGAAAAACTGGATTTTTCTAATGGAAGAAACCAAGACGATGTTATTAGGAGATTTAATTTTTTTTCCAACTTTTAGCAGACCAGTCTTGGTCATTCGTTGCTTCTTCTTTAGTACAAGGATTAATGCAATTAGGAGTTTGCCAGTTTTGGATAGTTACAGGCTTGGAGTCAACCTGGCTGTGACAGTCTGTGTGAGATAAGGTGAAAACAGCTCGCACAGGCAAAAACTTTGCTATCTTTTAACAACTCTATCACTCAGCCTAACAAGATACCTAACACCTCCACACAGAGAATGCTTCACCAGTCATTACACTGGCATAGCTTGCCGTGATTTTGAAGAAAGCTTTATAAAAACAATAGGTGGCAGAATAACTGTAGGATTGTGCGTGAACAGCAATATTGAAACAAAAAAATTATATTAAATTATATTAAATTATATTAAAAATGAACATTTTGTCATTTTTTGAAAGACCGTTGGCACAAAGCCCCCCCCATATTTTGGATGAAGTGATGGACATTGCACAAAGGAGAAATAGGGAAATGTGGAACCTCTTGCAGCAAGCGAGAAGAGGCCCAGTGCGGATATTGAAGAGACCACTATGACTTAAATAATTTTATCTAATTTGGAGAGCAGAATGTTTGAATTGCGAAGTGTTAAGAAAGAAAGCAAACCATTCTAAGATCCTTAAGCGAATTATTGACACACAGTGTAAAATCTGCAAGGACTCAGCAGCAGTGTAAATTTGCATTTCCATAGTCATCCCTGCTGAGATGATCTCAGATGAAACAGTGGGATCCACATATGTAATTTAGTGCAGGAACTATTCWAGCCTGCTCTAGTGAAATGTATAGTATATTCAATTATTTTTATGCATCCTTATTTGCCAAATGCTGATGTTCCTTAAAAAAAAATTCTAACCAATTTAGCTTCATTCCTGTCAGGAAATTAGTATGAAATGACAACCGGCTTTTTTTAAGAAGTGTTGTCTTGACTGTTCTGAGGTGTTTAGCTGGATGATGCAGTGCAGCAGGTGTTGTTAGGGCCAAAGCAAAGAGAAAAAAGTAACAAAATGGGGACTCTGACCTTATGCTCTTGTTTAAATCCATCCTTGTTTAGCAGAACATTTAAACACCTGCTTTGCTGACTCAAGGGCCAATGGGTGTCCACTGTGTATCTAGTACTTGCTTACACAACTTTCTTTTATAATGTCCAAGCGCCTCTGAATTACTCACTTCACAACATGTTTGATAGTGAAATAATCATTCTGTCACTGGGGAACTGGAGTATGCAAGTTTCCTTTTTTTGTGGTTTCCACCTATGGGTGGGCCCATTGCCTTGGCCAAGGGGTCCAGAGTAGCTCATGTTGTCACTGCTTTTGCCTAGCCACACCCAGCACCAGCCAGTCGATTCCACACTGCACACCACTTAGTGCAAACCCTGGTTCCACAGTTGTTCCATGCACCTCCATTTTCTCTCTGTCAAAGGCATTTCTAGCACATGGCTCATGCCATGCACAATACTTGTCTGCCTTGTGCGCGACATGGCAGTCCTTGGACCTTAGTATAGATCACATTTAGTTTCAATGCTGTTTTTAAACTCCTCTAGATGAAGCCACTCCACATCCCTGTAGGTGACCAATATCACAGTCATGAACTCTCCTATCTCATGTGGCATAGCTTGAGAAAAATTGGTATAAAAATCCCATTTCTTCTCCAGGTCCCTCATGGTCCCTGTTTTGGGTTGAGACATCTTAAAAACCTTTTAAAGGTTCTCTAAGCATTAATCTCTCTATGCTATTGCAGGAGGTCATGTGCCGATATGATGCTTTCTGGAATGGCAGTGGATGACCAGACTGGTTGGAGAACCAATACCAGAGGACCCTCCCACCCAGTGGAATGATCTTTGTTCAAACCCTATGTAACTGCTAATTTTGTCCAGAAAGAGACCTAGATTTTCCATTCCAGGTGAAATCTCAGAACTGGTCTAGCAAGCAGACGGCGCATACAGTCAGGGAAACAAGATGCTGAAACATAGCCAGGAGTCAATCACACTAGTAAGTGCAGTGGAATAAAAGCAGATGAAGCAGTTGGTACTGAGGATCCTATGCAAGTCATTTTGCCTGTTTTATTTCAGACTTGAGTTAGCCTGATTCCCTAGACTGAATGTTCCCACGTTTCAAGGTGGCTCTCTCCAGGTAAGGTGTCCCACAAGCCCAAATAGGCCAGGTATGTCTGCACAAGCCAAACACCACCAGAAGAGACCTAAACATTAGCATTTACTGCCTTTTGTTTGCATATGAAAATAAGGGATTTGTGGCAGGTCACCAGATATAGATCCATGACAAAGTTGCTCATCAAATTCAAATTTCAGTCTAACCACTGGATTATCCTTTCACCTGGAGAAGGGGACTTAAAGCTTTATCAGTGTGTAGGTGGCAAATGGAACAAGTGGTTATCTACACACACAGAGCAAAGCTAGAAAATATGGTTAGCAATGACATTTTAAGCCTTTCTGTGAAATGATCCATTACTAAATATACCTTTTCTTTTACATACCATATCTGAAAGGGGGATTATGATCAAAATGTCATTTTTAATTGTATTTTCTATCCTTGACTTTGTAACATTTAAAATAAACTCCAACTCCTTTCCCCTAAAAAAAGAGACTGTTCTCTTCCCAGGCATATAACAAAATGAATTATTTACAGCTCCAGGAGAGAGATTTCTTTTTAATTAGTGGTATAATTGGTGAATCCTTAGTGTCTGTTTTTACAAATGGTTAGTGATTTGTAAATTCTTAGAAAACTGATTTTTACATGATGATTTGAATGGTAGCCATGTAAACCTGAGCAAAAATGAGCTGTTTTACAAGACAGACAGAAAGGCAGGAGGAAACGTATACAAACTTTGCCATTACTTCATTTAGGATTTGGTACATACGGTCCCACATGGAGTTTAGTACACAAATAAAAAGCTGTTTAAGATACTACTTTTACCAATGCACATGTGAACCACAGAGAGCGTGAACAGGAAGAGATGTATATGCTGTGTGACAGACAGTGCGAACAGAAGGTGAATTCCAGAAAAACCTTTTAAAGGAAATGTGTCACTTTCTGCCATTTAAGTATGTTTATTTTGACTCTAGGAAACTTATAGTTGATGTAATTTTATCAGKKTTTTTTTTTTTTTTTTAGTAACCAGAAAACCAGAATCCCTAATTTTAGCATTAATTTTACTGTAACCGAACAGAATTAGACACAAAGAGCAGAATATTTTTATCTTCTGACGTAAGGACAGAAGCTGCAGCTGTTTCAAAGGTACTAAAGCTTTCGCATCTCTAATCAAGGGCAATGGTGTGAGAGATTAAGAACTGAAAAAGTGAAGCAACCATAGCTGCATTTGGACTACTTATATGAGAAAGGGATTCTGTTGTGTTCATCTACATTTTGGACTTCTTGATTAAGAAAATTTTAAGGCAGACTCCTGGCCTCCTTGAAGCCATGGCACAGCTGCTTGGACACATCCTGTATCAGAACTGCCTGCACAGTATAGTCTGGTAGCATCAGATTATATACCAGGGAGTAAAAGCAGGGAAGGGAACTTCGGTCATGACTTGTGCTCCTAAATACATCAGAAGTTAGGAACATTTGCAAATATCCTTCATAGTAATCTATAATGTGCAAAGCAATCAAATAATTTCCTTTAGCACTGAGACTGATTTGTGACAGAATCGGCAATCTTGTAAAGCATTTTATATTGASACCTATGTGATTTTGCTTGGATTTGCTGAAAAAGCCTGACTGAAAAAAGCACCAAGGTTACTGACACTGTATTCCCTCCTTTGCCAGTGGCAGGAAGTCTGGGGCAATGAAGTCTTTCAAATTCCAAATCTTAACATTTTCATGAAGAGGGAATATGCCAAGRCATTAGGGAGAAAGCAGTTTGTACAACAGCAAAAGTAGTCTCTGAGGCAGAGCACTGACTATTACATATCTGAAGTTAACCATTTCAAGACACACAACTATCTTCTTCAAGCACAGAGTGGCTGTCTTCGTTTTGTGGCATCCAAAATGTCTAAAGAACAGGCAGAGCAAAGCAAGCATGGCCTGCAACAAAGAACCAGAAGAAAAAAGGTTTGCAGGAAAGAGAGGAAGCAGCAAATTGACAAGGATCTGATAGTTTAGACTCCTCAGGCTTGAGGATGTGTTGAATTACCAATTTTTTCTAATTTACCAGACATGGACAGATGTTTGAAACCATCCTCCAAGTCAGCAGGAGTTTTGCTATTCACTTCCAGAGGATAAGGAACTCAGAACCTCATCACATCAATTCTTCTGGTTCTTTAGATGCAAACTTCTGTTTTGATGTCTTTGCATTGCACTTTTAGGCAAATTCTGCTTCAAGTCCAGACAGTATTGTCAAGGTAGTGCAAAASCAATATTGCTACGCTAAGGTAATGTATTTTTAAAATTTCCAGATGGAGCTAACAGCCCAATCTACCGATTCCAAACATGACACAAAACAAAACAGCTTTTATTTGTATCATTATTGTTAATAGTGGCTTGGGAATCCGGAGAGATGGGCATCTGTTTATAATTTTATGTGGTGTCAAATATTATTAAGGAAATACTAATGCTTGCTGCTTTGCATGTGCAAAAGTCTCTATTTTGAAAAAAGACTTTTTTCCTCTGTTCTTTTACCAGCCAAAATGTTCATCAGTAAAATTACCATTTATGTGACCATAAAATCAGAATCAGGATCCAATTCATAAATTCCTTTGAGGTAGGTAAATATTTCTTCCATTACACAGAAAAGGTAATGAGTTGTGTAAGCTGAGTGATTTTCCCTTAAAGGCACACCGTTAGAACTGGAGAATTCTTGTATTTAATTTTGTTCATTTCTTTACTATGTTATATTTCAAACTGGAATTCTTTGAGGATTTACACTAGGTCATGTGTGGACAATATGACAATTTGAGGGTGAAGTTTTTATTTTCTTTCTTGATTTTTTCCTGTCTCAATTCATAAAATGACTGGTTTTATAGCTTTCTAATAAGGAAGGCCAAGCAATTGCTTGATGGCTATGAAAAAAATATAAATCAAAATTTCAACATCAATTGAAATTTAGTTTTCTCAAGTTATCTTGTCTTCAGTGTGTTAATTTTCTTTAGAAATATATGTGCAGTTGCCTTCTTCCTTCCCTTCCCCATCTCAGTCTATTCTTATCCTTTCAGATTTTTGGGCTTTATGTGACAGGGAGAGAAAAGAATGCAGGGATACTTAAGGTCATCTTCATAATTTTGTACTTTGACAACATCTCCATCTACTTTCTCCTTGTCTTCTCCACAGAACTGACTGAGAACAACTCACTTGGTTATGACCAACATGAACAGAAACATGTCATAGAATCACAGAATGGTTTGAGTTGGAAAGGACCTTAAAGWTCATCTAGTTCCAAGCCCTCTGCCACGGGCGGGGATACCTTCCACTAGATAAGGTTGCTCAAAGCCCCATCCAACCTGGCCTTGTTCAGAATCACACTGACTGTCTGTGGTGAAAGTCAGTTTTCCTCCCTAGCACAACACTGAGTCCACCTTATCTTGCTGCTGACTGCAGAGCTGAGGTAACTACACAGTTTTGGTAAATCAAAACGAATAACCAGTTCCTCAAAACTAAATAGGTATTTTCTATTGAAATATAGGCTTGCTAGGTTCTTCCAGCTAACCTTACCATCTCAACATCATCAGATGAAACTTTCTGAAGCTGGTCTATATTCATTTCAACACTCATTTATGTCCCCCATTCTAGTAATAAAAGCATCTAAAGAGCTTTTGCCTTATAAACTAGCCACTAACTGGAGACTGCTCTTTGCCCTAAGGTGTCTGTATTCTCCCCTCCCCTTGGCCACACGAATGCAGCTTTGGGTGCCTGGCCATTCACTTGTCTCTTCCGTTTGAAAAAAAAATCTGTTCCAACATCCCTTTTTAAGATATTTCTGCCTTTTGCTGGCCATCTTATTCCATTTGGAAATGGAGGAATGTGGTAAATAACTTTTACATCAGTAAATTGTGCTTTGGGTACTCCACAGCTGAGAGAGTTTTATTTTCTTAATGCTTACGAAGTTTTATCTCTGGAAGCTAGAGCCTATTTGAACATGTTAAGCACTTGGTTATTTCCACTGACAAGATCAATTTGGTACCAAATTAGAAACTGTCTAACCTTCCAGTAGTTTGAACAAAATAAGTGTTAAAGAGACAGGGCCTGTATTTGTTGAACTCAAAGTGAAAAAAACTCTAAACTCCAAGTAACATTCCTGAGCTCACTTGTACTCAGATTACCATCAAACATTACAGGTCAGGTTTTGAACTTTTTCAACAATGTAAGAGAATCTCAGTAGCCTCTTAGAGAATTTTCCATAATGCAAGATTGATGCTAAACTTGTATGTGAAACCTCAAGCTGCTCCCTTAGAAGAGTAGCACAGGAGTGAGGCCAAAGAAGCTGTAAAACTTCAACCATTCTGGGTCTCAGGGTTGTTTCTAAACACCAAGTGAAAAATAGCAGAAGTTACTATCCCCAGAGGGCTGCTCTAACTGCCAGTGCTGGTAACATTATCACTAGGCTAGGCAAGGAACTTGATGTGTTCCAAGTCAGAACATCATAAAAAAGCAAAAGCAAAGACAAAAAAGTGAATTTTTAATTAACCAGGAATGTTTGCAAATTGGGGGGGGTGGGGGKGTGGAATCTGCTTTTTGTGGAGCATGGCTCTTTTTCTTAAAAAGTTTTCTTAAAACATTTCTTCTTTTAGATAAYGAACCCTCCCCTCCCTCTTTCAAGAATATTCTGGACAAGAAACTCCAATATTTTTGTGCTCAAGTCAACATTTATAAAAAAGGAATTTTGACCAGCTGTACATACAAGTACAGCTCTGTTCCCAGGAGGTCAAGTGTGATAAGCATCTCACAGTGATTTTTAGCCAGTGCACATCCTGTATCTTTCAGCAAAATCAGGCAAGCACAACTCAGTTTTTATTGATATGATTAGGCTGAATGTTTCTGGAGCAATGCTGTAATAATGTGCCCACATCCTCAAGAGCCTGGGTTTTAACATAGTTTGATTTCTGAGGAGGTATGGCTGAGACTGATGTAAACTGCACCACTGTTCTTGCTGAGGGATTTCTGCAAAGTAGCTTTTCTCATGCATTCTGACTTCTCCCCGAATTACTCTTCAGGAAGGGGCCCATTCAGAGGTGCTGAGAATCCTCAGTTCCTCTGAAAGTTAGTGAGCTAGTGAGTTTTTTGCACATCACTACGGGATGCTAACGTTTTGAATGCTGCTTCAAACCATACCTGTCTTAGCTGACTGTGTTTTCTGCTCTAATTTGGGATTTGGCCAGAGCACAAGATTCACATCAGTCCTATCTTGACATCAACAGTTACTTACATTTCTTCATTATTCCACTTTTACCAGCTGGCCTATTATATTATAACATGTCACAAGGGACTGTATCAATTACATGAGGTTATACTACATCTGTGAACGTAATGTAAAACTGGGGTTGGAAGAATGGGGTTTTCTCACAACTGTGGGTAAGTCAAATGGCAGCTTTACAAGAATGGGTGCTAAACAGTAAACTAGAAACCTAGAGATCTCCTGATCTATGAATTACAGTTAGGTGAACGTGTTATGTTACCACAAACATATACCAAGCAAATATGCAGTTAAACTGCTTGAGCAAGTCAAGGACTCTCTTCGCTTATCTATCCAGAGGCACTCTGGAAGCTTAATGTTTGAAGCTGAAAAAAAATAATCCTTAGAAGCACTTCAAATATTCTATTGTGTAAACTGCAGTGAAAAGAAGTCTACTTCTAAATGAGAGCATCCTGATGGGGTGGGGGAAAAAGTGCTCAACTTCTCTATTGACTTCCTATCACTCAAGAGGCTGTCAAATTCTCTAGGTAGATGAATCCTGAGCCAGGATAAAATGACGGTGCCAACATGTTTTCCTTAAACCATATGGTGGCATATGACAAAAGAAAGACTTCAACAAATCTGAGTTAATTGATACCAGCCRGGAGTTTGCTCCAAAAATCACTGTTTTCCTTTTATTTTACAAATCATGTATTCACATTTTGTGAAGGTGTAGTTCATGCAGTAATACTTTTATGCCCATGGATATTATGAAACAGTATACATTTGGTGAGAGAAACTAGCACCTGCATCCTCTATGTCCACGCATGCAGAAGAAAATGGTACAACGCATAGGACTGTACTGTGTGGCATTTAGTCTGCTACTATTCAACTACTGCTGTGAAGAGAGCTTTTGAGAAACGAAAACAATAATGTTATTATTGTCACCAAACAATACTGCTCAAAGAATCAATGCTATATATAAACTCCTAAGAATGTTTTCATCAGGTTGGGAAGCCAAGTCTTTGTGAGGCTGAAAAGAAGTTTTAGTAACTGAACAAGTGTCCATTCTGCACTGCATTCCCCAAGGATTAGAAAAATGGCAGAAGGCTACATAGTTTATGGCATATCAGCATTTTTTTCATATGCAGAACTAGAAAAATGAAAATATATCTTTGTTTTATATGGATTTTCTTTAGCCCTCAGACTACTGAGCTATTCTTCAAATGCCTTTCACTAACAAAGACTTAACATTTACCAGAGGATCGGGCAAATTCCTCAGGCATTAGAAGCATAGTTGATTAAAAAAGCCTGCATTTAGTAATTAAAACAGTGCAACTAATCCACAACTTGAAATATTTTGGAAGCATATCATAGGGTGAATAACGCAGCTGTCAAGTAAAGAGGAGCTTTTCTCATAAAGGATCACTTCACAATATGAGCATCTCCAGATCCCCTCCAGCTATAGTGCACTTTTGCATAGTTGGAGATTTTTAATATTTCTTAATAGCCAATATAAATCACAAAATTTCATAACAGTGCAAGATTTCCTAGGGTTGGTTTAACACTTACAGAGAGCAGCAATTTGCTGTAATATCCAGCTAACGCTTACATGCAAGTGGTTTTGATTCAAGTAATGTGATTAAGATGGGTTTTATATATTGCTGGTCATCCTTTTGTAAGAGCTTTGCCATTCCATATACTAAGTGGCTTAAAATTTTATGTGATTAGTCATGACAGACACATCAGGAGGACTGTGGAACCCCCAAACTGATATGAAACAAGCCTCAAGGAACCAAATACTGTGAACTTAACAGTGGGAAGGCCCCCTTTCCTTTTCTGTCATCTTGCTGATGTGACATGGTCTGCTTTCCTCACATCTGTATTGCTTTATCAGAACATGAAAGTCTCACAGAACATTTTTGGCAGCCTCAGTAAGAGCTCTGGCTATTTTTCAAGCCTGAACAAAGTCAAGGTATTTTTCTTATGTAGATTTTCAGTCAAGAAAGTAATAAGGGAATGTTATTCACAACATTTTTTCCCCCAAATTTCTGTTACTTCAGTCAATAAATATGTTAATCTCTCAACTATGTTCCTCTCTATCAGTTATGGAGGAAAAAAGGTCTTGTTTGCTATAGAAGAAAATAACGAGGATACTTATTCTGTGTCAGGCATTTCAGAAACCATGACTGGGGACACAATCACCAGGAAAGCCACTTCACTTGTGGATAGCATCAACCATAGCTGTCTCTCTTCATACTCATTCACTCACTCTTCACCACAGGAAGTCAAACTTGCCACATTGGAGGTATTAAAACCTGAGGAGCAGACATTATTCCCAACTGCAACAAAAGGGGAATCACAAGCAAAGGGAGTTCCTGGGTGTAACACTGATGTCTGAGACAGAGGTTGCTCAGCAGCACCCTACCAAGCTACCAGCAGGTACTACCTACTTCTCTTCAAGTTGAATCAGTCTTCATAGACCCTCAGTCACAAGAGGAAAAAGACAAGAGGGTCTTAAGGCTCACATGGAATTCAATCCAAGAGATAAATAACACATAACTAGGTAGCTCATCCAGGCCTGGCTGGGAGGAGAATAAATGACTCCGTTGTGGACTGGAAAAAGGTTACAATGCATTTTGGGGGATTTTACTTTCAATATCTTTAGGCATTAAGATTAAAAAAAGAAAAATATGGGAGATTCCATTTCTATTATCTCTGTACTATGGATATTTATGTAATATACTACAAGTGACAGGTAGTATCTGCTAGCACTTCCCTATTTAAACTAATCGCACTGAAACTGATCCATGTAAATTATACAGCCCCTTAACAAAGGGTGCATTACTGCTTACCTTTACCTCCTAGAAAAACATCTCTGCAGATATTCTCAAATCACACAAGAATACAAATGCATATAATCAAATTGGATCACAATAAGACGATTATTTCTGCATTGATTAAAAGGCACCACTAAATGCCTCCAACATTCCTACAACCCTCCAAAAGAGGTGAACACAGTTTCTCTGAGAAATTTTCCCTGCACTCCCAGTTCTCTTCCTGGTAGTCAAGATTACAAAAATGGAAATGTAAAATATAGAGTTGATGGGATATGGAACTATAAGACAGTGGTTATTTCTAAAGGAATAATACAGATGAATCACCAGGCTCTTAATTGCTATTAAATTTAACCTGGAGTTTAAAGAATAAAAAAGTAATAACCTTTTCCTCAAGATTACTTTTAGCCCATTCAAAGCCTTATCTCTGTTGCAGTATCACAAGAGAAACACAAATTGTATTGCAATATGTGAGTAGAAAGGTAAGCATGGGAGGTCCTAGTTAGTATCAGACAGTGGAAAACCTTAATTGGTATTTATAACTGCAGTAGAAGATGATTGTTGATCTTGGAYATTACAGAGTACAAAATGAACATTTCCTTCCTCAGCATATAGTAAATTGTGCCTATGCATGTTTCTGCATATATTATGTTGATGACATTAAATAAGAAATCCTTGTTTCAGAAAAAAAAGTATGAATACATAGAAACATCTGAGAGACAATCTCAGCAAGTTGGTGGTTGTGGGTCATCTTAGTTTGTGTACATTCTCTCACAGCCAAACAAACTGCATCATGGTGTGCCTGCTTTCACTTCACTATGGAGGCTACACAGCCAAACACTGACCTCCACATTTCCTTTTCCTCAAAAGGGGTGGCATGGAAGAAGGCTCTGTTGGCTTTCACCCAGGAAAGGACTGCTTACCTCCAGGCAAACAGTTGGCTGGCTGGCCAGGGTCAGAGGTTGACTCTTCCTCCTTAGTGACTGGATTCAGGACTTGGCTATTACACAGGCCTTATATTCTCCCCCTTGTCTTTTCATGATATTTGTTTCGGAAGCTGGGACTGAATCCTTCATGTATATGAAGTCACAGTAAGCTTTGCTTTTGGCTTTGGTGGGAGCAGTATCCTGTGTGAGCACACAGTGAGCTCTATCTCCCTTTAACTTGCAACATGTCAACACATTTTTGCAGCTCTATAGAAAGTACTGTAATCTTAAAACAGATGCTTGTTGTAGATAAGCAGGGAATGGCATGCTCTGTGCTGATTCTAAATCAAAACAGTGCTATCTCTGTGAGCTATTAAAAACACTTCGGTCTTCTTCACCAGCCAGCAGCAGTGTAAGGGATACTCTGCTGCTAGCTTGGAAAACGGTCAGCCGTTTTGTTTCCTAGAGCCAATATTACCTGCAGTTCTCCTATAATAGTGTTCGCAATACACGAGGAGGAGGAATGGAAAACTGAGACTTCTCCAGACATTTCCACTCTGTGCTCATTTTAATCCCTGGGAACCATCAAATAAAGAGAGGATTTTATATTTCACTCTGATTCCCAACTTGCTTTGTTTTTAAATCAAAAAAGAATCACTACCTCTTCACTCTGTGCTCAAATCTAGGGACAGCTTTCAATGCATTACTTTAATTAGGCTTCCAAATTTGTTCATAAGCTGTCCAGGTCACAAGGAGAATTAAAAACAAACACTGGTAATGTATTTCTGCATTACTTCTACAGGCAGCTATATTTGACTTATATCCAGAAGCAAAGCTAGCAGGATCCACATGACTGGAAAGAGCATCAGTGAAGTTTGACATTGTTTAAGCTTCTGGAAGCTCTGCTCTGAACTCTGCAGTGCCTCTGTTACTTTGGGATTTGTATGAGAGATACAGGCTTAGTAACTCTCAAACAACACACAGGTATTAGAAACCAAAAGCTCACCACTAAGCTGCATAAATTATTTATGCAGTGACAATAGTTGTGTTTTCAATACACATAATAGATTCCTCATGCCTATATACTCCTGGAGACCATACATTAATAATGCCTCATGTACAATTTTCATGATTACCATTAATTTTGCCCTCATTCTAAAATTTTCCCCCCTACTCTCCTGCAGCCCCCAAGTCAAGTTTCAAAGCAAGGGCTAACATATAATTTACCCTAAGCTTGTGG
Source organism: Oceanodroma leucorhoa (assembly GCA_030449065.1). Lineage (NCBI taxonomy): Eukaryota > Metazoa > Chordata > Aves > Procellariiformes > Oceanodroma > Oceanodroma leucorhoa. The sequence continues at coordinate 4,443,439 of JASVER010000053.1, forward strand.
TTATGTAGAAAAGAGAATTTTATAATTATTACAAAATTCTGTGCCTTCCAGGAATTCAAAGACAGGCAGTTTTTCAGCATTTATGAGACAAAACAGAAAACCCACATTCCTTCCTCAGTTTTCACCATCTCACAGCAAAAGCATGACAAAAAAAGACAGATACATCATAGAATCATAGAAACATAGAATCATAGAACCATAGAATCATTAAGGTTGGAAAAGACCTTTAAGATCATCGAGTCCAACCATCAACCCAGCACCCATGCCCACTAAACCRTGTYCCGAAGCRCCWCATCCACACGTTTTTTGAACGCCTCCAGGGATGGTGACTCCACCACTTCCCTGAGCAGCCTGTTCCAATGCTTGACTACCCTTTCGGTGAAGAAATTTTTCCTAATATCCAATCTAAACCTCCCCTGGCGCAACTTGAGGCCATTTCCTCTCGTCCTATCGCTTGTTACTTGGGAGAAGAGACCGACACCCGCCTCTCTACAGCCTCCTTTCAGGKAGTTGTAGAGAGCGATAAGGTCTCCCCTCAGCCTCCTTTTCTCCAGGCTAAACAACCCCAGCTCCCTCAGCCGCTCCTCATAAGACCTGTTCTCCAGACCCTTCACCAGCCTCGTCACCCTTCTCTGGACACGCTCTAGCACCTCAATGTCCTTCTTGTAGTGAGGGGCCCAAAACTGCACACAGTATTCCTTCAGTGGATATATCAGTCAGAGCTAAATGCACAGAACCAGAGTTTATTAGTGATTAGTTCCCAGCAACTCATCCTGACATTCTAATTTTAGCTCATCAGCAGCTCAGGGACAGAGAAGAGCCAGCCAGAAATACAAACACCACACACACTTTGATCCCTTCCTGGATTTTCTGTGGAAGTACAAGTGCAATGGCTTTTTCAAATTTGCTGACTTCTTAAAGTATTTAAAAAATGCTTGATCAAAAAATACCATTTACTACAACGCAGATAAAAAAGAATTTGGGGAGGCTGCTATCATCCATGGGAGTCAGCCAAGTGAGTTTGTGGACCCTAACTATGAATTTTCAAACTTTCAAGTGTTTGATGGCTTACGAATTTAATCTTAACTCTGAATTCCCAGGGCTTTAAAAATCCATGTACAAACACCTTTCTGCTAACTACAACATTCTTGTAGGAGTCTTACTCTGTAGTTTACTACCATTCACACTGAAGCCAAACTGCTTTCACTTAAAAAGCAGGTTTGTTGAGGCATATGCCATTTCTGGTACCTTTTGCTTTAGTGCTTTGCTTTCCTTTTATGCACACTGAAGATTTTTACACAACAGTGACTATCAATACCTTTAATCCTTAGCGATGCTACAGGCAGAGAAATGAGATTCTTCCTCCTGCTCGCCCAGGCAGTTCTGTAGGGTGGCGGAACCGACGTGCAGAGACCTTGCACCAGCTGCTGCAAATTTTCTGTGGACCAATTAACAGAAGAATTCACTGTACAGAGCTGTCAATCTAGATCTTTTCACAAGTGCTGCAATAAACTTCTGAAAATGACTATCCAAACTAAGCTATTATAATGCCAAATATCGCATGAAGTCCTATAAATGTTAGCAGARTAGCAGACTATGGTTCAGACACTGGTTAGGGGCTTTGAGGTAAGACTGAAGGGCAATCAYTTGCCTTTTTTGCTCTCTCCATTCATCAGATGCTATTGACCTAAATACAGAAGAAACTGAACGCACAACTGTACTTCACTGGAAATTACAACCATGTTTGGTTTTTTTTTTTTTCAGTTTCCAATCAGTCTGAGTATCATGAACCAGCAAACAAGTTGTACTACTTTTGTTAATCACCTTAAAACTAATTTTGTTATTCAAGTTGCCATGATAACCCTCTATGTAACCAGGGGAAAACCTATTCCTTGAGGAGACACCTGAAAAATATTTTTTTCATGTTTTCAAGCCTGCATTTCCAAACTATATACAGATACAGTCTGTACAGTCTTTTCTGTGGTATTGACTCTGAAACAGTAACCACAACATTCAATTAAAAAAAAAAAAAGAAATATTTCAAAATTTATTCARCCTCATCATTCCATTACAGTGAAGCATTCCTGCATTGACTTATCATTTGTCTGCATGACTTCTCATTTCCTACAGTGGTATTTCCTTTTGCAATGAAATAATATTGCTATTTTCTCACTGTAACCTAGAAATCCATTTTATATATAGCCCATTGAAACAACTCTGGTCTTTATGTTCCCTTGTTAATAAACATTCAGGATCACCAAGTTCATCCAAATCATTCTCTGCATTTCTGTAATATTATCTACAAAGGAGTCTTGTGAAGAACTTGGAAACAACTTTTTTGTGAATAATGAATTTATCAAAGAAAAATAATGATAAGGCAACTGAAAGTATTGTACTAGTCACAGAGTTTGGCAAATACTTTTGATTAAAAACTTGCAGAAGTGTTAAAAATATTTAAAGGTTTCATTAAAAACATTTAGCTAAAAATCAGAGAAAAAAAGCAAAGTAGAAGAGTTAAAAAGGGATTAAGAAACATCAAAAACACTTAAAGACTTGAAGACCTACCGTATAWGCATGGGAAATCTAATATAAGAATGCATCCTGAGGAAAAGTCCATTAAAGGAAGTAGYAGTCAAAGTGTGTTACTTAAGTACAATTATTAAGTATAAAATAAATACCATTGTTAAATATCAAATTGTTTAAATAAATCGTGATTTTTTTTTTAAAAGTAAAAATTTGTATCTGACAACTCACAGCTGTTAAGAAATACATAGTACAATTTGTTTTGCTGGATTACCAGAAATATTTAGTTATTCATCTTCTAAAAATGGTTTCTATTTTTTATTATTTTAGTGTGAGACAACAGAAATGACTAAGCATCACTATAGCTGAAGGAGCTACAGGATTTTCATGTTTTATTAAACAAAGATTCATAAGAAATAATACAGATTTGGAAAYTCAGAGAAGGGAATTAGAAATATAAGGTTAATAACTTCTAACTTTAGTGCTATCAGGAAGAAATAAAAATTTAATTTTCATAAAGCTACATGTTGCCTTTCAATTTTGAGATCTCATTCATCTTTTAATCTTCCCAATCTTAGGAAAAATACTATAATAGCAGGAATAGAAACAGAACATTTTGAGCAGCAGGGGGKTTGAGAGTCATACTTTTTCACTATAGTAGTTGCAATCAGAGTAGCTTAAATGAAGGTTAGCCTTTAGCAGCCAATACACCAGCTGTTCCCGGGATACTCATGGCCTGATGGTCTGATCATGTATTTAGATGTGTACTAACTTGCAAGGGCCACTAAGTTTCACATCCGCAATAAGAAATGTCTTAAAAAATGACTCTTGCCCTTACTGCTTTCATGTTAGGTGGCATAGCAATGGAAAGAATGAACTGAAAAAGGTATCTTTTAGGGCAGAAATCTATTGGGAGACAGCTGCATATATTACATCTCTCAGCAGGCAGCCAAATCATTAAGTCTGCATAAAGCTCTTTGCTGCTGGAAAGAAATTGATGCAGAGAAATCTACCCTGTTTGCATTTTGACTCAATTCTTGGTATAAGTGAAAGTAGCCTGAAGATTTGCCTATGCCCTTGTTTCCCTGCAAGATAGCAAGTCCTCCTGTGATAGCACCTTCTGGGGTGACAGGGTGAAAGTGCTGTGGATCATTTTGGACAGGGGCTATGCTTCAGTCAAGGCAGGTCTCAATATTGCAACAGAGCTGTGCGAGGCAGCCTAAAGAACAGCAAACTGGGCTAAAAACTTGCTCCTCTGATGCTGTATGTTGTTCAGCAGACATGCTCAACAACAGAAAGGAGGAAACACTATCTAGAAATGTAGGGGGAAAGGCCATATATACAGAATCACCTCACCACCTGTAAACAGTCATGGAAGCTATCTTTCTGCCAATATACCAAGGTAGTTAAACACGGGGGCTGCAGCTGCCTCTGGAAGGTGCTGAGAAAGGCAAAGTAGAGCTTCTCTTTGCAGCAGCTGTACACAGGGTAAGTAAAGTTTAATATCAAGAACTCCAGCCAACTTTCCCACAGTGCCATTGTCTGCAGACTGGTTTGGAGGTGCAGCTTGATGGAATGGATGGAGCAAGAACCTTGAACAAGAAACAAGTATGGCTGTGGACAAGCTAGACTCCAGTCCAGAAGTCTTCTRCCCTTTTCCCCAATAGTGACAGAAAATAGTAGCAGGCATAATTATTGCTAAGGAATCTGAATTATTTTAAGTTCACTAAGTTTCACTTCCTTGGGCTCAGTAGATTGACAAATGTCAGCAGCAATATTTAAAAAGAGATAGCAGATAAAGCAAGAGTGTAAGAGTGTCAGATTACATAGAAGCAGTTAATGTTCAATCCCAGAAAGTTTCCTTCCTCCACAGCAAATTAAATCAATGAGATATAGAAAATTAACATCAATTCATTTTCCTTATTTTAAACAAACAAAAAAATCCTCACTGACCTCTGAAATGCAAAGTATAACAGGCTAAGGTCTGGTTTAAGCACTACTGTGCAATTAAAAATGAATACATAAGTATCCCATAGATGACCACAGAAAACATGCTATCCCAACTTTGCAATGTGCCTGGCTATATGAACAGTGACTTAATTGCTAGCAATCATTTTCACATGCTGCTAATTAGTTTCAATTTGTATTAAAAGCAAAGCATGCACTGTTTGAACAGCTGACCTTAGAAGCATTTTTTGGGAGGAAGCACTGACTATCTATGCTATCTGAAGTGTGCAGACAGTGTGTTTTCTGTAGGTACTTCATATAAGAGTCAAGAGGTGAACAATGAAGATACTTAGCTAATCCTAAGGCCCAAGCATTTGAGTCAAGAAGTAAGTTCTATTTTCAAACTCTACTCATAAAAGTCCTGAACTGCAACTTACTCATATCCTAGAGCTGTTGGTGACTCAAAATCAACTTCTTCTGAATGACTGGCTCTGTGTAATATCAAAGCAGAGGTTCTAACAGTCTCAAGAATAAATAAACTAGTACTTTCACTTCTGTGAAAGTTTGAGTGCTTTGTGCCTGTTGCCAGAACTCCGTGCTATATAGATAAGCTTGGTTGATATGACCCTTCCTGATTACTGTCCATGTCACGTAGCAGAGTAGCATTATTTTAACAGGAAAAAAAAAAAAAAAAAAAAAGAAAAGGTAGGTATTCTCCGAACTATCCTTTTTACTTTTGATCACTATTATGATATTTTTCTCTATCAAAACCTAGAATCTCTACAACCAGCCATGAGAGTCCTACTTTGAGAAATCCTGTTTCCTCTAACTTCACTACACATCTTGCATRATGACTTGAGGACACTTTCTGTGTAAATACAGAAACGGTAACCCATGTGAGRATTTTATGCCTTTGCTTTCAGACAAGATTCTACCCTATCCCCCTGCAGCTAAGCAAACCATTTGAGGAAAAATGTATTGCAGACCTATAGGATCTCCCAAGGTTGTAGAAAACCTCACATGGCTTTTCCAGCTGACTTTGCTGTTGATTTATAGGCTGTCACCAAATCAGCGGTGAGAAGCTRACACAAAATGTCTTCTGCAAGCTTTGATTCCTTATTCATTATAATGTCGTCTTCATTTATATTCTGTTGAACCAAACAACTCAGGATTTCCTCTCCCTTTGTTGGATAGCTTCCTGTCCSTGCAGCTGCCTTCTGTGATGTCAAAACACGAGAGTTAAGTGTTGCCCAAGGATTATGTTGCCCAAGTCCACCAAAATAAATCAGATTTGAGTGTTTAATCCTTTTAGCACCTCTGAATATCTGAGTTTAAACAGCAAAACCTCCTGTAATGAGGCAACCCCTCCCTTTCCCCAGACAACTTCTTGACAAATAGATTCAGTATGACTTGCCTTGAATCTTATACATTGCAATATACTGAAAGTTTCCTGTTATCTCTTCTCCTTTACTGTAGCAGAAAAAGACATTTACTGTATCAGTCTTATATGAGCAGGTTTCACTGTAGGTATAATTACATATCATTCTTGCCTTCCCATCTGACCTAAATCAATTCTTCTGGTGGCAGAGTCTGTACTCTGACTCTGTATTTGAATAAAGCATCAGTTGTATTGAATGTGCTGGAATTGGCAGATGGTTGGTCAGTCATTCAGTTTGATATTAATTGCTTCTTTGAGATCCCTTCCAGAGAACTGAGGACAAAATGCATAGTGTCTTATTACATTAAGAAAAAAATCACATCTGAAATTCTGTGATGAAAGATTCATCTGCCTGGCAGACAATGCACTTTCTCCTTAAGAGTTAAAAAATGACTAAAAAATTCCGTGATTTAAAGATTATCTCGTTTCCTTCCAGTGAGTAAAAAAACTCAGACATAATTTTGTTTGGAAGAAAAAATAATTTTTTTTATTACTATTTCAACAATACTTGTGACTGATGAACAGAGAGTGGGGTTTTTTCTGCAGGAAGGTCATGCAAWTTTTTCATTATTATTATTATTATTATTTTTTAAATTCCCCACCACTCATTTATGAACATGTTCAGCTGTGTTCATGTGTGCCTTGTAATGGCTCATGTTAAAGACTATAGCAGCAAGCAGTGGCAGGATCAGGTAAAATCAAGAATAGCTAGCACTTGTTTTTAATGACTGGACATCTAGAAGATGAACTAAACATCTGGGATGAGGGCTATAGGTCTGCTTTTCATGTATTATGGTGGGTCCACTGCTGGAGCCAAATAATTTCCTTCAGGTATAGAAGGTACTCCCAGGAACTATCCAACCTACTTGTAATTATATTCATACTTCACATGAAAAGCAATTTTTTCTTCAGTATATTAAACGCGTCTAGCACCTGAAAATCATTATGTATGATTTAATCTCAAATTCATTACTTCACAGATATGTAAAATGTATGTCGTATCATTTATTCATTGGCCATTAGAAATACATAAAATAGGTGTAAGCTTTTTAAAATTGTGGCACCCTTTCTTCTGATAGTTATCTATTGCTATTTCCATCATAGCAATTACAGCAGGTGCCAAATGGCACCTATTTCTTTTTGATAAATGATATCTTATGCAGTATTTAAGTAAGTAGTGTGTCTGCTCACCCTAAATATTTTTTAAGAAGAGATAATCAGTTAAAGCTGGAGGCTGTCTGCTTCTGCCACTGTAGCATTGTACTAGACAAGTGAGCTAAATGTCTTGTTTCAAAGGTAAGTCTCTCTCACATCAATGGACACAAAATTCCTATGCCATTCCTATGTTCTCCCTTCTGCACTTGTCCCCGAGTCCTCTCCACAGTAATATTTTCTTTTTCCATAAACACAGTGGACACTTCAGTTTTCTCCTCCTCCTATCTTACTTTTAAAGACACAGTGGATAATATCTGGACSTCACGCTCAGACACTGCAAATCATGAATGTTTTAACATCTGCAGCCTATTCACAAGCAACTTGGAGGTACAACAGTAACACACCTGGTGTTTCTAATTTGAGTAAAATCCCCCACAGAGTCTCCGGACTAGATCCTGAGCTAGCAAGAATCACATTAGCTCCATTAATTTTAAATGGACAATGTAAATTTACACCAGTCAAGTCTTTGACTTGAGAAAGTCACAAGGCCTCTTGGCACCTCACATGCTTCACCTGGAAAGATGGACAAATTTGGGACCACATTTAAAAAAGAAGAGATTTTGCCTCTAAGCTAAGCTTTCTTAGGTAAACAATAAAAACGGCTTAGTTGTATATTGCTGCCTTTTGCTCTACAACTGCAAAAATATGCATTAACCAGATATTATTGACATTGGCTAAGGCTCTTCACTTAATATTTTACTGCAGTAAAATATTAAGTCCACATGGAAGAACCACCGGAACAGCACTGGCAGCAACTTGGATACTGTGGGCTCGCTGTTCGTCGGCTCACACGGCTGCACGGGAGATGGGCCAGTCGGGTTCAGAGCAGACTAGGCTTCTTGGGCCCTGTCTGAAAGCTGCGACCTTGAGCTACCTCTGCCCTGGTGGATATCACCATCATTGGCCCTCTTTCCTCTCATCTGCTCACCCCCAAATTAATTCTGCCCACGGTTGTTTTATCAGAAGAAAGCAGCTGATGCAAAAGAATTCAACGACAGTCTTCAAAGCACTAAAACAAAGGCAGCAATATCATCAGCCAGCTTTTAAAAGTTTGCTGGGCTCAGCCATCATTATTATGCTTGTAGACAGAGTGTACAAGCTGAAAAACTTGTGATGATGACATCTTCAAATAAATCCTGTGTCATTGTCATGTGGTATTGCATCAAGTCTCTTTGGGAAAGGTAGTTTTGCTACTCTATGTGTAGCAGCTCTCTCTAAAAAGTGTCATACTTCTCCCATTCAGATCTACAGACAACAGAGCTGTTCTTGTTATGCTTTTGACAATGGCTGCAATGTGTCTCTCTCCTGCTACCTAAGTACACTGACTCCAATAATGAGCCAGGTGCCAAAAGCAAAGGGGCTTTAAAAATGGGAATCTTTATTACAAAGGTCAGGAAGATGTTCCCTAGTTACAATTAATGGGGGCACATCGGAGTGATGTTCAAGAGTGCTGCTCAGACATCAAGCAGCCATACCACATATTTAGAGGAGGAAAAACAAGGTGTGACCAAAGATGCTGAAAAGCATTAGGTAATGTGGTGAGCTTCTCAGGGGGGCTAATTAGCCTGGGCTTAGCGCTGGGCTGATGCAGCTCTGCTGCTTCCATTTCTGAAGCTAGTGTCTGCTCGGAGCTGAGCAGTGTTATGTGTACGGACCAAGTCATTCAGGGTAGCCAGGTATCCCTAACACAGCACTTCATCCCATGGTATACAATCCCAGAGAGCTGCACTGAAGCTGACAGACACTCAAGTGGGAATAGTAGGCCACAATCACAAAATTCTGCCTGAAGCTATTAAAAAAGGAAAAACTATCRTATCAGCTAACCTGTTAATCATGCAGGTAAGATGGCAAATGCAAAACTATGGAGGAGTTAAGGGGAAGGATTCTTTTCTTCCTAAGCTTACCTGTCCCACTCTTTCAGCAAAATCAAGCCAACAAATGAACAAGAACTTATTGTCAGAGAGAAGATCTGCAAGGAATATTCCTAAAACAGAAGAAAGCACATTCGGCCACAGCAGCAAAAGAGGAGGTTGACACACTCCGCAGAATTTCTGAGCTTATGAACAAAGATGACAACTGAGTGAGAACAGAGCCAAAACTCAGAGTAAAAACTACATAGCAATATTCACACCTCTAACGAAGCCAGGGAATTTCTGGCTCTGCATCTTTTGTGCTTTAAATATGACATTTTTGGCATTTTGCCTCTTTGTGTGTGTGTGTTTTAGTAGTGAAAAGAAATCCTACCTTGAAAGAATGTTTCATTTTGCTTTTTCCAATGAAATACCCTGCTAACAAACTCTGAGGTCAGGCCACATGAGCATCAGAGCGTTGGGCTCAAAGATAAGCAAAAAATAAAATTAGACCAGAGTGAATTTTATCTCCCTGAGCAGTGTCCTGCCATGCACACAAGTTATCCTTTTCATTATATAGGTCTCCAATTCAGTTTTGGGCGTGCTAGCTCTCCTATATATTTGTTTCTGGAGGTACTCTGGAGCTAAACCGTAACTGAAGTCTAAGTCACTTCTTACCAGCCCCATATATTTGTTAGATAGGAAAATGCTAAAATAACATGAAAAATTACTCCATCAATTCCTGCTGCCTTACAAAATATCTTGGCAGCCTAATTTTATTTTCTTTAGACCATCTTGCAACAAGTTTGTTGGAAACATCATGTTTGGACAGATTTGCTGTTAAATTTTTTTCTAGTACAACACTTGCAACAATTTTAGCTTTTAATAAAGTACGGATGGAAAAAAGTTACACACAAATGTTTGTAAATGGTTACAAGGCGAGTTGTGCAGGGGCCTGTCCTGGGTCTGGAGAAGGAGACAGATTTACCCTCATCAAGTTTGCAATGACCTGAAATGGAGGGGAATGGGGGTGCGTGCAGCTGATACGCTCAAGGGCAGGGCTGCCATTCAGAAGGACCTAGACAGGAAAAATGAGCTGACAAGAAACTCGTGAAATTCAGCCAGGACAAATGCCCTGACCTGCGTCTGGGACAGACTAACACCCAACAGGAAACTGACTGGGATTGCCTGGCTGGGGAGCAGCTCTGCGGAGAAGGGCCTAGGGGTTCTGGGGGACAGCTGGGTGAGCCCGAGCCAGCAGGGCCCTGGCAGCGATGAAGGCTAACACCACCCTGGGCTGTGTAAGCAAAAGCACAGCCAGGAGACGGAGGGAAGCAGTTATTCCTTTTTGCTCAGCATTTGCTTGACCATATCTGGGACACTGAGTTCAGTTCTGGGCCCMCTCGGTACATGAAGGTTGTCGATACACTGCAGTGAGTTGAGCGGAGAGCGCGCGAGGCAGCCAAGGCTGGAGCACTTGCCCTGTGAGGAGAGGCTGAGGGAGTGGGGCTGGTCCAACCTGGAGAAGGGATGGCTTCAGGGGACCTGCTGCCCCCAGTACCTACAGAGGTTATTGAGAGCAGAGAGTCAGGCTCTTTGCTGAGGTGAATAGTGGCAGAATGAGAGACAGCGATCATAAATTGGAGTGAGGTGATTTTTCCTGGATATAATGAAAGTAATTTTACTATGAGGATAATTAAGCAGTAGAGCAGGGAAAGACCTGGTGGGACAAAGCCCTGAGCAACCTGGGTCTGTCAATACAGGCCTCTTGTTGGTTGCAATGCTTTCTCTTCCTCTAGCACTATTGCTTGTCCTACTACCTCAGCTGCTCCAGCTGCACATTAATTCCTTTGGAGGGGATGTAGCTGATGAAATATGTTAGTTTAAAACAGAATTTGTAAGTAGCAAGAACAAAAGAGGCAAGTTTGGTGAGGAGGCATAAAAAATATGCTACAATGCTGAGGCAGCAGAAAATAACCCCTGTATGCCTATACCGTTAACAACTGAAATGATTTGTACTCTGTGGTTAGATTAATGGACATGATGGTTAGATTAATGGATATGAACTTTGATGCATGTTGGGCAGTTCATCTTTTAAAATGAATTTTCATGTGAGAATGTGTTTGCCCACTCTACATTCATCAGTGCTGATGATTTTGCTCATTTCCTTCAAAAGGCTTTCTTCTTTATAGASAATCCTCCCATTGACAAGTGAAGAGGAATTTGACCCACATTCTTTAGTTGGTACTGACGTCTAAACCGCTGGTGTGGAGTAGGCTGTAGTAATTTCTGCTTTAGGAAGAGGTCATGAAGTTACAAATATACATGCCTCCCTACCACCACACATCACTAAAGACTATTACCCAGATACATTCTGGATCCTCTAAGGAGATTAGGTTTGAGTGTTAAAGGAGAAAGCGGCACTGAAAGCATTTGGAAACTCATGAATTACAGAGTGGTCAGAATGGAAAGGCAGAGACCTYGCTGTGGCAATGAAGAAGCTTTCACATTATCAGTTTAAAATTCTATTGCTTCTGCAGTCCACCCCTGGAAAATGTTAGTATATATGCTTGATATTCTAAAAAAAATATTGGTGTGCCGTACCATCCCATAACGGTCCATTTCATCCACTGATTTTACAGATGCTTTCCCTGTGGAACTTTAAGTCTGAACTGCTGAACTGCCAGCTCGCGAGGACCTTCTCTCTCCTTAAGCTGAAGATAGCTTTGGGATTTCCCCACCTTGCGGAACAGTGGGCGCAGGCTCCGGGGCTGCAAGTGGGACGTATGGTGTCCATAGTGAACGCACTGGCTGCAGAGCTGTCATTGCAGCACACGCTGCTGAGGAGAATTTCCTGTCTGAGTCAGCCAGAACTCTCCCCGGGGCTTTTCCTGCGGTACAGCTCCTCAGCAAGCTCAGACCTCAGAGTCACAGCTGGGCCCTATCGGATGCTATTCTTATCACTGGTGTAGGCTAGGAAGTACGGCAGCAATATGCAAATGGAAAATCCTTGTGGTAGCTACCAATACTTTCCAGACTAAAACTTGAACCACAAACATTCAAAACATAAAGGACCGATTTCAGTCTCCGATTAGCTCATTTAACTTTTAGGGAATTGTATTGACCTACCCAGAGAGAAGTTTTCCCCTAATCCTGAAAGCAGTTAACACAAACAGCCACACAGAAGCTATGTAGGTCATTGATTTTTTAGTTTATTTTGCATGTAGACTAACTTCATCTACTGGATTTAATGAGTGTTGATTCAATTTTACGGACTATTATTTCTTCGGTGGCTCCCAATCACATAAAAATCTCATAAGGAAAGAGTTCTCTGATTCCCAGTGGTAAAAATTAGCTGTATCTTCATTCTCCACCTGCTTTTCTTTTTGTTAGGATCATGCACTTTATTGCGGTTTTGTCAAAAAAGTGAAATACAATTTGATAGTTATGATTTAAGTAATAAAGAGCTTGTGGGTTTGGATGTAGTAACCAGGACTGTCTGTAAAAGTAGAGGTTTGTGGAAAGTGATTTAGTATATTCAGTGAGGCTGAGCATTCCAGTTCTCAGTTACTTAGACTAACTTGGAAAATTCAAGCCTTGTTTTCCTAGTTGGAGTTTCATTTTTTGGTCTAAAATGTACATAATAAGTGGTCTGGGCTGTTGGTGGCTGTTAGCTACCCATCTCTGCACTCTCCAAACTCTCAGATAACTGAGAAAAAAATATTTTGCTATGTTGGAATTAAACAGCATTCTGAAACACTTGCACTTTTGCAAGTGTTGATTGTAAGGCAGATAACAGGTAAAGCTAAGAAAGATCTGAGTGTTCTTCCTCAGACAGCTCTGTAATGAAGAACATAAAGTCTCTCTAGTTACTCTTCCCACTGAAAGAGACCTCTGGCTAAGGCATGGATGCTCAGTTATCAAGTTTGGAGGACTAAGATGCAGGAATGTGGTGTGGAAGGTAGGCAATGAACAGCCTTATGTCATGGTATGCTTTAAGTAAACACTTCTGAAAGAAACCCAACAACTTTTGTGTGGTATAAAATTCCCTTTGTAATGTGGCTAGAATGCTTATGCTAAATGCAAATCAATGAAAGATGAGCTCCAGCACAGAACCACTGAAATGAGTCCTGCCTCTGCTTAGTAAAAGCAATGCTGATATTGGAGAAACTGAAAACTCTTCTCTTCTCAGAGAGTTTCCAGTGCTCTAACGTTTGGTGCAAACAAGGTAGAGCAATATAGCTATACAGGATGCTGCTTGCAAATTGAAGAACCCACAAAACGTTTGTTCTTTTTTGTGCCTGAAAGTATTCCCAGAGATATAACACTGTTATGCACTACACTTGATCTTGCCTTTATGCTATGCTATGACACTGCTCATGACATTAGTGAGACCTACTTCGCAAAAAACTTAACAGAGAAGTTGAGTTTCAATTGTGGCTAAGTAATTCAGAAAAATGTTTTTCTCTTGCACAGAAAAGAAAACAAAATAACAAAGTTGTGCATTCCTGAGGTTCTGTTAGGATGCATTTGTTTCTGTCTGTCTCTGCCTATGGTAAGGTAACAGAACCTGTGTTTTTTGACTATCTTGGTACTGCAACCTCTTGTGTTAGTCACCTTGCTAAACAGTAGAGGCGGACTTTCAGATACTGTGATGATCAGCGTGCTACATAGAACCACCTTATCTGCAACCATGTTCTTCTAATACCTATGTCCAAGCACTGGTGGAAGCAACAAAGCATTTCATATGGGTAACAGCAAGAAAGATCTGGTCTGTAAGTACCATTCAAAGTAAATCATGGTCAGAGGTCTGACACTTCAGAAAAAGAGGCTCTTTTAATACACTGTTCCTTTTCTCTGGAGTTAGGTTGTACCATTCTTGTTGGAGTCAAAGAAAAAGAAATATATAGTATTTCCTCACTAGCTGTTAAGTGTTTGCAATAAATGACAGTTTTGCTGAAAGACAATAAGTAACAATTTTAAGATTTCTCCAAATACAAAAATTCAAAAAGTTCTGGCCTTTACTTCTTTTCCTGAAACACTTTGCATTCCACAAATTTAACATCTAACCTCCATTTTATTGCAGATGGGAATTACGTCTTCCTTTTCTGTYAGCCGTCCATCTCCTCTTTGTGTGGGCTGGCGTAGGTGGCTGGCCATATAAATAGACCTATCCTCAGGTAGGTCCCCAGCTAGCGTAAAAGTAGTTTATRTAGCCTGTTTTGTTTCCTTCTTTGGGTTTGCTAAGGATCAAGGTAAGTTATAAAAATAACTGGATGAAGTAGGTTTGAGTTTCCCTTTGAATACAAATGAAAATTAATATTTGCACAGCATTGGTTCTTAAATTCTGTTAAAAAGCTGAGTCATCCAATTGAGGACAAAATTCTGGTGAGGAAGATTAATTGTTTTTCAGTGAATCCCCCATACTTAGTGGGACCTGTGTTCATTACAGATGGGGTGCTTGACTGTACAATCGTTACCACATCAGTAAAACTACTTAAAGATTCATGGGCTGAGGACTGACTGAAGAACTGGACTGGTATTTATTCTCATCCTCAGGTAGGGCCTGATTCTGGTTTACAGGAGCGGCATGATTTTTCCGATTGGCCTGAGGAGGAGCAGGATGGAGCCCCAAATTGACAGCGCAATTAATATTAACATCAGAGTGATGCTCCAGTCTGTTTCATTAAAATGGATCCTGAAATTATAGCTATAGAGCTGCTGCTCCTCACCTTCATCATGTCCCGGTACTGGTATCCTGAAGATTCGGTAGCTGAAGAAATAAGCAGAAGCTAAAGGCCACCAGGTCTTTTACTGGTATATGCCATCGCAGCTCCACTGAAGGACAACAGAGTTTCAGCAATTCACACCAGCTGAAGCTCTCCAGATGAAACATTTCTTGCAACCTGGAAGGAAAGGCAGAGCCCATACGCCACAGAGCAGCCTCCGAATCTTTCAGGTATTTTTTCTTTTGTACCCAGGGGATGTGCAGGTACTAATGGGAAAGTGTGAATGAAGGGAAGAACAGAAACCGAATCATGATGATTGTGCTGAAGGAAGAGTGAGCTGTGAAAAATTGAGTTATAATGAAATAACAAATAGGGCAGTTGGGGTGGGGGGAAGCCCAGCATGTTTGGTCCCTCAGTAAGGTTAATTAATAGGTGAAAAATGTGAAACAGGATGCAAAAAGCAACACGTGGCAAATACCAATGAGGTAACTAAGGCCATTTAGTGCATCTCCTATCAAAATGCAAACACATGCAAAAGTAGAACTGCAACAATCCATTACAGAGCACATGGTTGTTGCTTATAAATTCTGTTTTATGCCTACGGGAAATTACCAAAGTACTTTTTGCACAAAAGAAACTTGAAAGGTCTGTGACTCTGAATATTTTACTCAGCTTGAAAACACTCCGAAACCTGTTAGCTGAAGGGGAGGTGCAAGTTTCGCATTGCTCCAAACCTCACTCACTGAGCTGTAGGACTGTGAGCTATTTTCTCACAGAGGCGAGCATCACTTCTGTGGAGAGACCCAGAAAATTTCATTGCTGTCCACTCTTTGTTAGCATCATCTGTTAGGGTTGCCCAGGATTATTGTGTGCCCTGCTTCCTTAGCTATCTTTCGTATTTGCAAGCAGCTATGGTGCTTGGGAACCCTCTGCAAATGTATGCGTGAGTGTGTACTTGTGTGTTTGTCAATACGTTTGGCACAGACAGAATGCATCTGGCTCAAAGAAACTACAGGATATCTACTCTGACAGCATTCCAGTATTAGTAATGACATTTAACTGAGGCAGACATATCTATGGAACAATCATGCATTTGTCTGGTCTTTTGAATCAGAGATACTAACTTGAATTGGAAAGGGCAAGGCCCTTTCAGAGAGCTCATGAAGCAGTTGGGAGTAGAAGATGTAGAACGCTAAGTTTTTTTCCATCTCATTCTTTGGAGCCTAAATATGCAAGAATGGAGCACAGCCTGAGGGAGGCTTTGCTCATGCCTGAGCCTCTGACCTCAAAATGGAGAGCTTGGAGTCAGCTAAGTCTCCCTGACAACAGAGCGGGGGAAAAATGGAATTGGCAGTCCACATTATTCACTACTTTGGATTACAATTTCATTCTCAAATGGGGAATAAATTGAATCAACAAACAGAGATAAAGAAGTGATCTCTTGTCCACTGCAAAAACCATATATATATATATATATATACACAAAGAACAGAAAGACAAAGTCTGCTTGCCCTTCGGGGCATGGCAGGCAGCCGCTGGGTGTGCCAGGGCAGGAAACAGCACTTATCCTGTGGCATTTTGGGGTCCTCTTTGAGCCAGGAAATGCCATCATGACCTGCAGCAGATAAGATAAAGAGCTCTAAAGAGGGCTGCAGAGCCTTTATGAGAAATCAGTTGTTCAAATAACTGCTTATATTCTGTGTATTTAGAGAAGCTGGTACCATTTTTCCCACTCAGTTCTTATATGCCAGTGATACTGCCGACATTTCCTCACAGGTCTCTCAAGACCCCATATCTACTTTGTGTTTTGGGGAAAAAAAAGGAACGCTTGGAAACGTGAAGAATCCATGATCAAACACAACCCCTCTCCACCTCCTTCAGTGCAGTTTCGCTACCCGGTAAAATGAAGAGTTAAAGTGAAAGGAAATGGAGTATGACATCAGACCTGAGGCCAAGTCCTTAATTTGTTTTTTTGCCGAGGCTGAGCTCAAGGAAGTCAACTGGATCCTTGCCTGAGTAAGTACTGAGCAGAAATTAAGGAAGGGCTTGAAGACTGGGTCTTTGATGATTAGGTCAATGCCTTCCGTGTAATCCCAAGTGCTCAAAAGAACACAGAGAAAAAAAGAAAACTGTACCCCTTAGCACTTCCCATTGCCAGCTCAGGCAGGAGGACTTGAGTACTTCTCATGGAATCAGGATTCTACAACAGAGCTGATAAAACCCCACCGAAATGGGAACAAGACTGGGGCTGGGCAGTTGCAGCCAGGTGACTGAGAAAGTTAAAATAAAATCACTTACAGTTTTGACAGATTCTCCWCTCTTCAAAATCACTGTGAAGCAAAAGGCTATATGCATACATCTCCTCTACAATGCTGAGCACACCAGAGGGTTCCAAATCAGACTGTAGGTATATTCTGCAAAGCAATTGCCCAAGGATGTAAGCCAAATGCCTATACCACCTACTGCAGTGAATTCTTTGCCTGATTCAGTGAAGTCCAAGACTGGGTTTGCAAAACCTTCATTGAAACTATTGTACACCATGCAAGCTATGCGATTACAATAAAACAAATGACTGCTTTTACTTACAGGTATGGAACCTGTACAAAGCAGATTGGTTCTACTAACACATAATATCATGCCAAAAGTTCCCCCAAAGAAGACATCAAAAAGAGAATRATAATGCTCAAAAAAGTAACCAAAAAGTGACCCTGCTCAGTCTCCACAGGACTGAGGAAAGCATTTTTCTTGGATCCAAATGCTATGGCCAAATTTTGTATTGAGTCATCACCCAGACAGTCTTACTGACTCYAATGGAATTGTACCAATCCCAATCAACCCTAATTGTCCAACATCCTTCCCTTGACTCCTAATTCCCTCCCTTCCAGTCCTTTTCTTCCCACCTCATCAAGCATGCCTTGAGCTAATTCAATGGCAGGAGTACAAATGCAACACTGTAGAACTGACCAGTTTTTTGTATTCATAGTAGCCATAGGAGCCAGAGAGAGTCAGTAATCCTGGAATCAACTGATTAGACTGCACATAAAGCCAAATTTAATTCCATTGTTTTGCTGCCTGCAGCAGTAGTTAAGAAAGGAAAGCTATTAGTAATCCCCTTCTGTGTTGCTCTCACTGTAAATAAGTGTTTTTAGTGGATTACCCCAGGATGTAGATTTCATATTTTAAAACCTCCTTATTGCTGTATAAACTGTGAGTGTAAATTAAGCTGTAAGAGGTAACGGATATATAACCAAGAGTGCTCAGGGTGTATGTTCTGTTTCAAAGGGCTTGATTAAAGACTCAGATTATAACATCGGTGAGCAGATTTATATTTATACTGTCAGGTTGATCTGAAACAAACAAGATCTTTCTAAACAAGAAAGCAACTTAAGCAGACTAAATCAGCTATCCTTGCTTTGTACAAATATGCAAACAGTTCTGCTTCACCCCATTTTCTCCCATGCACATCACCTGTTAAATGCAGAAAAAAAAATGTTCAGTTGCTTAGGATTAAACTCATAGGGAACAGAAAGTGCTGAGGTAGGTACTTAATGGTTTGGCTGGCTCCAGTACTAATCAGGCAGCTGGAGCGCATCCTCATTACAGGCTGTGTAAGGAACTGGTGTGTGACTCCACTTAGTGTGAAAGGGAATCTCACACCCGCACCCCCCGGTGCTGAGAGACTTTGCGTGCTGAGCGTGTCTGCCACGGAGCGGTTCTCACCTCGAGGAAGATCGGCGCCAAGTGCACTGGGATGACTTTGCGCACCATCGGCTGACGCAGGTGAGCAAGTTGTCAGCCAAACGGGTCCAATCTGGGAACTCTGCCAGAAGGAGAAGGAGGAGGCAGAGAAGAGCCTATCTCTGAYAGCTGAAACTAAAGATGATGTTCCTACAGGGCTTGTTAAGGATGGCTGGCGTTATCACAGGGAGCTTCTAAAACAAAGTGAAACTTTAGCCCTAGGAGGTTTTAAAAAAAATGCTATTTATTATGCAACTGTTTGCGTTTGAAAAAGGCGGAGCCCTCTGTGGACATTTCTGCTTTCTCCTGCTSCCCTCATGAGCATTTAACAACATCACCTTTTTGTTCACATAAAAATTGCCCACCAATTCTTTCATGCCATGCTCTTAGGAAATGGCTTCATGAATCATTTTCTCAGTGATAGTTTGCTTCTACCACATGTAGCATATAGATGTACCTGGAAAAGGACATCCGTCTAGAACATATGACCTCCGTTGTTGGCTGGCTGATCAGACATGAGGTCTACACTGCATAAGGCAGACAGAGAGAAAGGTTTTGGGAACAGCAAAACTCGCAGAGGCAAAAAAAGTATGCCCATCTGGCTTCTTGCTGTTTATGAGATGACAGTGTTCATACGCTTATCCTTTATGTACCCAGCCACATCATGGTTCTCCAGCTTTCAAATCTGGGCCAAACTGTGACTTGATGTAGAAATTAGTGTCTCTTTACAGGAAAGCAGTGTGTATATATGTGTGCATGTATGTGCAAAGCAGGACTCTGCACTGTATGGCATAATGCTCATAATTCATTTGAGAACCATGCAAGCTTTAAGTAATGCATTTTGCCTTAGCACAAGTACGTTCAGCTTAGGACACATTTCATGCTAGGTTAGAATAAGAAAAAGCATCTGGTGCAAACACTTTGGGTTGAAAAGTTCAAAAGCCACTTTCTGAGACTAGTCCCCCTTGCCTGTATGCAATTTGATGGCAGATATATTTGCTGTTTTCACCTACATATTCATTACCAAAGTGAGGAGAGCAGGCTGAAAGGCATATTAATACAGAAAGCACAAAAGTATTTCTTACAAGAAAAGTGGTCTTAGGCAAGGGGAAGAGATAGAGTTCTCCCTGCTCAAGCCAGGAACATGGATATAGACCAAAATATAAAGGTAGCTTCTCATATCAGATTCACTACAAGTTAGACGTTTATTGTGTACGAGGGAACATAATTCTGAGAATCTCTCCCAGAGACACCTTTGTAACAACGAAATTTCAAGTGCAAACAGAAAAAAAGATTTGAAAGAGGATCTTCCACCTTCTGCCACGTATCAAATTAGTTGTAACTATTTATACAATTTCAAGTGTTAAATTACCGCATACTGGGCGGTGTCTGACAGCTTCATGCAAGGAAAGCAAACGATAGTCAAGATACAATAAAACAGTATGTTAGAAACCCTTTAAAATTGTCCGTTATTATATCTCATTCTTTTCTGAAGCTGCCAGATGAACCACTGTAGTGCTCTGCAGAGTCTGMCATGATGTTATGGCAGCCTTTTTCAACCACAGTGCATATCAGCTGGGGCTCAGCAGCGCAGCCAGCTGCGAAGCCCAGAGCAGGCTGAAGTAGACCAGGGACAAGGGTCTGGCATAACCTGTCTGTTCCCACCTGACACTTCATAGATAAGCAAGCAACCATTTGTAGGCCACAGTAGCTGAGCTGCCAAATTCCATAATCCTTGAGTGATACTGTGGGCTCCCAGAGAGGCAGGTAGAAGTCAAAGTACCTAGTAAAATGCTGCAATAAGATCGTGAGAGTTTAACGAGGAAGATTGAAGCTATAGATTTTACCCCAAGAGCATATGAAAATCTCACCCAGGAGCACAGCACCTAACAGTCTCAAGTTCCTTTAAAAAACCAACTGACCAAAAAAATAGACAAAAACAAATCCCAGTTTCTGTTGAAAGAAACAATTTTGTTTTAAAAAGCCTCCCTCAGCTATTTCACCCTTCCCTTTGGTTTCAACTGTTATTCAAATTTCAAAAGTTCTGCATCAGCCCCTTCATTTTGTGGAACCAAATTTCTGTTCTGCAGAGAAAACAGAATGTAGATTCAATAAAAAAGCAGAAACTCAGTGAATAGCAAAAATAGTTTACGTATTTCAAAAGGACATGACCCTTTCAAAAAAAAAAAAGGTATTCAATTGGAAGTGTGCAACTGATAAAGAAATCCTATAATATTTTGACTTGGAAGCATTCAAACTGTTGAACAGTAACATAGCAAAGCTGAAGAAAAAAAATCAAAGTTCATTGGCCAAATTCTGCTCTCAGAAAGGAACAGCTAAGATCAGAATCTCTCCCAATTGCTATCTGTTCTCCTATTTTATAATTAAATCTTGCAATCTTTCCTCAGACAAAATCATCCTCTGGGATTGCTGGCATTTTTTATGACTTCAAAACTTGGCACTCGGTGTTCTCAGGAGGAAAATCTTTAAGAGTTAAAAGAATACAGCTGAATTGCAAAGAAGAACTGGCCAGAAGTGGCACAACCTCATCCCCTAGCAACAGAAATCAATAACAACAAAGATAACATAATTACACCACAGAACGGATCCAGAGGGCAGATTATGTCAAGTATTATGTTGTAAAGAAAGAATGGCATGTGAAAGAGACAGCATGTTTTAAACATGGAAGAAAATACAGAAAATGTGGAAGGTAGATAGGGAAAAGTGAAATACGAACACAGAATAAATTAGCCTGCAGACTATTAAAAGGGAAAGAAAATTATTCCTGTTCCTGCTTTCACTGTTTTATTTATTCAGAACACAGGATTAGATTCCTGGGGCAGCAGAGGAAGGCATTTTATTTCACAAGAAGCATCATGGCACAGGGAAAATAGATAACCCTATGATGACAGCCTTGCTCTGGAGCTCTGGAGACCCAGCTCATTTCCTGCTKAGGTACAGATGGTCCATACTACTAAGGCAAATCGTGGGCTTTCTGTGCCTCAGTATCCCATCTGGAAAAGAGTACCAATAGAAGTATAAGGATTCAGAACTGAGATGGACCAGATACTGCTGTAGCCTAGGAATTACACAGAATTACCTATGACAGAAAGATTCCTGTCTGCATTGGCAGAGGACATATGTTTGCCTCTCAAACAACACACTCCTCTTCCGCTGTTCAGGTTGCTCATATGCTTAGAAAAGGCAGGACACTGTGATGGGGCAGTCATCCATTTCTCCGCAATATAAAACRTTCCAGTGTCACACACCTACCAGCACAAAGGTTACTTAAGGAATGTGTTCACTGATATAACTCTCTGCTAATGCTTTCCTATAGCTTTGAAACCCTAACTAATGTGGGGTGATTTTTCAGGGAAGATCTCTTTTTAAGCAAAGCTGACCAGTACAAATAAAAGCTTATATGCCTATTGCTTGATGTAAGGCAGTAATGTCTTGCTGCCAGATCACCTGATCCCCCTCCCACACTTTTGCCTGCTTCTTCCCTATAGCTACTCAAGTTTACTGTCACGGCCCTTTTTGCCTCTCTGCTACACAGAGCAGTAAGATGCAGATTCCGTCACTCAAGGTTTTCCTATGTATTACATGACTGAAACAACCACCAAGTCATCTAGTTATTTCGTTAATGGTCTTCAGACACCTTTATTTGTTCCTAGCCAGCCAAGGCTACTGCATTTCGCCTTCTCAGCCACTGACCCCAGCAGAGGTGGCTCAGCCACTGGGACCATCTGCTTGCAAGGCCCCAGGCTCTCAGCGTGTGAATGTAGCTTTCTACCCAGGGCCTTAGCAGGCTCTGATTAACATCACCCTGCCCTTTTCAGCCACGTACCAGGTATTTGCTGAAATTAAACTACTTAAACTAACAGAAAAAACAAACAAATTAACAACAGTAAAAGGAACATTGGAGGTTAATACTGCTGTCCCATCATGATTTCTACGTACTGATATGTGGGCTAAGCTACAGCTCAGTGAACTTGGTTTCCAAATACTCAGGGAACTCAAAACCAGGATCAGGGTGAGATGTTTGTAGTGACAATTTTTTTGGTGTGAAGGTGTACATTGAGAGTATGGTTTTCACTTATTTTTTTTCTGGCATTTGTGAAAGCACCTTCTGAACCACAAATATATGCTCAAGAACAGTCTTAGCAGTTCAGCCAATAATCATGGAAAACCCCAAATTAGAAAGAAAGAAAGAGAGAGAGAGAGAAAGAGAAAGAGTGTATTAGGATGTACATGAGGTGTAGCTCACACTGTGGGTTTTGCCTCAGGTAAACACTCTTTATTGTGCCTGTTTTCATTATCCTTGTGGCATTTGGTGTGGTCAATATTTCTACCTCTACATCAAATTTTAAATTGATGGGGTTCAAATGTCACACACGAGGGACACACAAGCAGAGATATACCTCAACACAGAGACTACCTCTGCAGCGGTAAATGAAGCAGTGCCAGGAAGAGTCCTGGACACTGTGTCTCAAGTCATCAACACTGTTAAACTCTTACAATGTTTCCAGGCACATTTTTGGCCCAAGGCTGACACCCCATCTTGCAAACAAGTTCAGAAGTTGATACTGGCCAGGGATCATTCCTAATGGCAATTTGGATGCAGCCACCTTGATTTGAAGGGTCCTGTATGGACAGGCTCTTCTGTGCCATTTGGCCTCAAAGCCAACCCTGGGCACATTTAATTTACTTGTATCTACATAATCTGTGACTACTTATGCCTTCTTACCATGGGAACCAAGCCCCAAATGTGTTACTGTTCTCAAAGTCTTCCTAATTCTTTTGATTTTGAGCTAATTCTGAGAGAGCATTGCTTCTTGCCTCCAATCTATGCAGATCCTACTGCATTTTTTGAACCTTTGCAGGTGAGAGCCGCAATGGGCACCCATCCAGGTCTGCCTTGCTGTAGTACCCATCTTCACATCTCTTTTATGAATAGCAGGAGCTGATAACAGACCAATTATGGTCATTATTCCTGTCATAAGATGTAAAACTCAGCACAGATGGTATCTTATTCAACCTTAACATGATGCAAACAAAAGAACTATTTTAACACGCTGTATAAAATCAGGGGACTTTCCACACTCTTTCCCAGGAGTGCTTGAGTGCTGATGATTTAGCTATCTTGGCATTTACCCTAGACCTACCAGCCAAGCTAGACTATTTTTCCTTCAGAACAATACATTTTGCAGATATTACTAAATCCTGGTTTTTCCCCAGCTTCATATGGAACTGTGTTAATCACAGCTCAGTGGATGGGAGAATCAGTGCAGTGGATGCAGTTTCATAAGCCCTTCTCAAAGCCTGCAAAGTCAGTCTCCTCTAATACTGGCTGTTACAGTTCCCCCATTTGAGCTGCTATTTAACTCGACTGCTTTCCCTTTGTGTCACCCTGCTCATCTTTTCTAAATCCTAAAAAGGTTTATCTAAGACTAATCAAGTCACTGATGGTGTCTCCATATGACAAAAATGAGCCAGACTTTTCAATCAGGGCTCCCTGTTAGTTAATTTGAAGCAAGGTCAACTGCATTTATTAGCAGTTTTTGAGATAACAAATGGGGATTTTGAGGGGTGACGTTAAAAAAATCAGGCTGAGATGGGTTAATACATTTTTTTCTGTCTGGTAACCTTGCAATCTGCAGGGACACTGAGATTTTCCACGTGAAGTAAGAATACTTTGATTTCTTTGTGGCAAGTACTGTGTTTTCAAAAAGATCAGATGTTATTGCAATTTAACACAGAACAACATAGAAGTACATGGTAAACAGGTAGAAAATACAGCCAGTTTAAACAACGCATAGATTCTGTCCCAGTAATAAAGAAATTACATAGAGAATCCTGTCAGTGGTAACATTCATGATTATTATCTGTTGTGTATAATATTGGTATTCCTTAAGGATACTGTAGTTATTTCATAGGTTGTTAAATGGTACCTGGCATCTGCCTGGAGAAAAATTAAATTGTGATTGGTCTACTTGGACCTGTGGAGAAGAACAGAAAATCTTCACTATTTTATAAATCAAACTTAGTACGTTTAGCTGTTTGTCAGTGACAATGACTCTGAGTCTGTGAATGTCAGCTGCTAAAAATGATCGATTTGATATTTTTGTTTACAAGTCATTATAAACAACGAATTTCATTAATTTTTGGTCAACATTTTTGGAAGGACTTCATACTTTAGGTAAGCCATATATTTCACTGCCTCTAAAAAACTCGTGGTTTAACTCAGAACCATTTAAAAATGAACCACTGCAGTACGGAATATATGTTTATATAGATGAGCATATTATTAGCCTTGATCCAATAAATCACACATTTCAATAGCTACAGGAAATGGCACCAGCATTTGATGRATCAAATAACACACACAAATCTTTACAGCTAAAATGAACGTAAGTTATTGAAAAATTCCTCTTTAATTGGTGGAAACATTTGTCTACTTCCCCATCCCCAGCTTCCTTCATAGCTGGTACATAAGAAGGCATGTTGTTGCTATGCTTGTTTCTGAATTCTAATAACATGTTCAAGGTCACATACATTTATAAAGAAGTTAAGTAACTTATGATTTAGTTTGGGTATAGACAACAGTATTTGCGTGATGATGTGTGAGGTAGAAATGTGATAGTTTTAAAAGGTATGATTGAAAGAGTGCTAAAAAATATTAACTGATTTGATGTACAGTAAAAAGAGAAAGGGTTCATGTCTTGTGCTGACTGGAGAAGTGTTTAACCAGAAGAACGCACTGTCAAAATCAGTGATTATAATGGTAATATTCAAGTATTTGCTGTTTTTCCACTTGCTGGAATCTGAAGTCCAATATAAAATCTCAAGTTTCATGTTTTTCTATTTGTTTGGGGGTTTTTTTGTTGTGTGTTTTTTCTTTTTTTTTTTTAAATTACAGAACCATAAGAACAATGAAATAATAAAAAGCCAAAAATAATACAAATTTATCCAAAAGGTTCCAAGGGCTGAAGGCAACACACTGCTTCCCAAACTTTGTTTAAAAAAAMCAAAAACAAAATCAAATATGCTTGCAATCTTTTAGCAAATCTTATTGTTACAAGTGCTTGATCAGGTTCTTCTAGAATATGGCTGGACTGAATACCCCACGAGGAAGTTACAAGGTGCTTGCATACAGCTAAAAAAAGTAGGGAGAAGCTATAAGAGAGGAATCACAAAAAGCTTAAAAGAAAAAGTACCTTTAGGCTGGTGTGGAAGATGAGAAGTGAAACCTTACTAGGGACCTGGCGTTAATAAGAGTATGACCTTGGAAGAGAAAAACACTGTACATTGAGGGATATAGAAATAGCACGATAATACTGGTAATTTTATTTCAAATGAGGCCGTGACTTGCTATAACTGATAATGCTGCAAGTGTTGCCAAGGGGTGATCTGACTGTCTTCCTGAGTATGTTTCCTAAGGAGCCATCAGAGCATGGAACTGTGAAGGAAAACATCCTGCAATGTCATTCACTTCTGCTGCACAAGACCCTGCAGAAARCAAGAATAGTCATGCAAAACTGTAGCTAAATTTGCCCTCGGCATCTGTTTCTCAGCAGATCATTCCTAAGCCCAAGGTAATGCAGGGGCGTAAAGGCACTGGTATTCAAAGTGAAGGGCCTGCCCTTGACCTGCTGACCCATCTCTGCTCCAAGATGGATATTATTTCTTAAATGAAACAAGAATATGTTTGGAATATATGTATGATTTGTTACAACTGCTTCTTCCTCACTGGGAAGCCAAATAGAAAAGACTTGCCCGGTTTTTACCCACTGGCAGAATGGGCCTGTTGGAAGAACAGTTCTTCCTTGCCCCTTATAATATAAAGGATGTGATTCTTCTGTCTGCAAATGAACAGCAGAAATAACTGCTGAAGTTAGTGAAGCTCAACAGTAAGGAAAATGAGAACCACATCCTAAACGTCAGCACAGTCCCCCTAGATTTTCAGTACTGCTTGGCACTTAGACAACACTTTATATCTGAGGAACTGAAAAGACAAGTTCTTAGTTCAATCTTGTAATACCCCTCTGAGGTTGATAAAATGCCCAGCTAAAGGAAGTTGAGTACAGAAAGGTTAAATAATTTACTGACAGTCACACACAGTCAGTAGCAGAAACCAAAGGCCCAAATGCCCAGACCTGTGCTGTAAATGTAACAAGCAATAAGCAAATTCTGGCCATTGTCAGTAGATTTGTGTATCTATTCTTTAATGGAATGCATTGACTATGCATCCTTTGGGGCTTAAATGCTCAGTAAATCAAACTGAGCTAAGGCTTGTTTTAAATAGATGTAGATTTCTAAAACAAATAACAGCATTCACTCAGAGAAGTGGATCATAACTCATGGACAGGCTCTTGTTTTGGAAAGAATAATCAGCAAAATACAAGAAGAATTTTTACTGTGCTGTCTAGTAACAGTTATCACTCCCATACCATATTACATTTAATAGTGAACCCCTGCTGAATCTGCAATACCACAAATCCTTAAAATGCTACTTTGTGGAAGATAGGAATTATTACGTTTAGTTTCCATGCAAAGAAACTCATGTCCATTTGGAAACTGGAAAAGAACAGGATTCAGTTCAAACCAGTTTAAATTTTGAATGCCTCATGTAATGATATTAGAAGGAAAATGGAACTAAAATGCTACCCTATTTAAGAATCTGTCATACAGTACTTTCACAAAAACTTGATGTAAATTCTGGACTTGCAGTTCAGGACTTCTGGAATTCTAGACCAATATGCGACCCACATTAAATTGTTTAGTAGCATTTTCATAATTAGTGAACTTTCAGCAATTAGAGAAAAAACAACAGCATTCATATGAATAGTTAAGTCAGCAATAATCTACAATTATGGAACATCTTCATAATTTTTTGTTTTTTGTAATCAAAGCGTTTTTTGTAACCAATAGGTATTATAGGAATGTGCTTATTCAATTTGCAGGTGGCACGGAGCTAGGAAGAATTGTGAGTACCTTGGAGTTCAGGATTAGAATTCAAAATGATCCTGCCAAATTGGAGAAATGACATAAAAAAATRGGATGCAACTCTAAGAATAAATTTGAGGATCTACAGTTAGGTGAGAATAATTAACTGCATAACTGTATAATTGTAATAGGAAGGGCAGCTCATTAGATGGGGATTCTTTAGCAATGATTTGGGGTTTATAGTGGCTCAGAAGTCATGTTAACAGTGTCATGCTGTTTGGAGAAAAAAGTTAAATATGATACTGGGATACATACATAAACCAATTTTCAAGATATAGGAAGCCATCCTCCAGTTTCCTTCAGCTGATGCTATATGAGTGCTGAGTGAAGTCGTAGCCCTGTGTCCAAATTTGAACTCAAGAACCATGAACAATGAGAGGGAGAAAAAGGACCACAGGTTTTGGAAACACAACCTTGAAGGAAAGATTGAATGAATTGTGGTGGGGTGGAGGGAGTTGGTAAGTTATCAAACATACAGAAGGCTGCTGCTGCAAAAAAAGGAAAATCCATTCCCTGTGACTAGAACAGCCTAAAGTGCAGTAAGAAAGATTCAGGATGGGTGTTGGGAGGAGCTTTCTAACAGCAAGAAAGTAAAACACTGCAGTAAGTTGCAGGAAGCTCTACAATCTCCCCATCAGTGGTGAGACACATATCTGTTAGGAATGACGCTGGCACAAGAAGATGGCTAGATGGTTTCCATAGGACTCTCTGATTCTACTCTGCTGAAATAAGTTACATTCCTTTAATATTTCACATAAATATCTGCAATACTCATTTTTCCGGATGTAGCATGAAAACTGTGCTTGATTGCATCGCTCGATCTAACCCTCCACTCAGGCAAAGATGGGGAGGATCTACCTGGACCAAATGGCATTATCATATGCCCAATCCACAAATCGCTTCTCAGCTACCACAGTGCCAACATGCTGTGGGGAATCTGAAGCAGACATTACTCTCAGAAGGGCTGTAAGTTTCAGTTGTGGATGTTACAATCAAAAACAGTGAGAATGAGCTTGAACTTGATCAAGATGACACTTAGTGTCGCCCGAAGCTAACTAAGGTGGTAAAGAGAAAATGATGACCTAGAGCCGTCTTGTGCGCAAGTAGATTAAACATAGTAAGTTGTGTTGACAGAAACACCAAAATGCAGACTCAAAGAGTGTTTTAACAGATATAAATCATGCCTGGCTTTGATCATGTATATGATGCATCAAAAACATATTGATTGGAAAGAGCTGGGTGGACATACATGGTGCACCCAAGCCTATATTCCTTCAAAATTATATTTGCTTTGCTGCTTCCTCCAACTTAAGATGACAAAAGTCTTTACACCAAAGGTTTAAACTAAGGTGAGATTTTTAAATCATCTTCCAGCTATTCTTCTCCTCCTCAATAGCTTAAAAATATCTRTATTGGCCCTGAAGAAGTAGGCATGCGTTAGCTGATCCTGACACCAATTACCTAGAATTATAAAAGCTTACTGGAAAGACATCCCCAACTGCAAACAAACAACACCTTTTTTAAGATTCAAATTGTACTTACTACTTCAGAATGGCTTCTTATTTTTGTATACCTCCACCTGTATGGACCAGAGACAGAGTAACAGTGAGGGGAGATGAAGAGAGAAAGGGGAAAAAGAGAATACGGGAGAGGAAGAAGAGGTTACACTCCTAACCCCAGTACCTCATCTTTGTTTTCAGGAGATTTTGCATTTAGTGTCGCAGATCTAAGAGGTACCAATAAGCTCAGATCATACTGGAAAAAAATGCTGTTCCATAATTATATTTGCTCTGAATTCAATAAATTTATATCACTGTTTATGACAGAAGAATTTGGCCTCTGAAGTTTTAGATGCTTACTTAAATTTTCTCCCATTAAAGCACTTGAAACAAAAATCTCTTTTTATTAGACTTTGTGTCATTAAAGAACAGAAGACCTCCCCCTGCATTCTTCAAAGAATTCCCAGGTTAATTACTTGATAAAATTATATTTATTGTCACCCAAGGGTTTCTAGAATTAAGCACCTAATAGGTGCTTAACAGTAAAACACATAGAAGCTTGTATGTATGCTGAATGAAACAAGGCCAGAGTGTATATGTCTTCCATTGTACAAAACTGAATGTGTAGTTAAATTAAGAACAATAGGTATTCATAAATCAGCATGAGTGCCCATGAGAAACAAGTCTTCTAATTAAATAAGAAGAGAATCAGTGTTCCTTGTTCCGGGAATTGTTATTTGGTATTGAGGTAGAATATATTGATAGTTAGTAGAGAGACATTTTTTTCTTAGAAGAATTATTGGGTTTATTTATCAAAAACAATCCCCTTCCTACACATTATTAAAGTTAATTTATAAAAATAACTGATTTGGAGGAAAATCACATACTTTTTAAAAAGAAACTTTGAAGTGCTCTTATAGAAAAATAAATCTTTGTGATCAGAATAAAACAAAATTAAAAGTAGTATTTGTGTGGAAACCGCTGCAGTATTTCATTCTGTTTTGCTTTTAAGCTAAAAGAAAAAAAACAAAGAAAACCCAAACCCAACAAAAAACCAAGGCAGACATTAGTATCCTTCCTAGGAGAGAAAATTCTGCAGCGATTTCAAAAAAGAGTTGGATGATATCTTGTCTCAAAAATACTTCAGAATTTGAGTGGAAACTATTCAAAGTATTCACTACTCAGTGAGTAAACATGGCTTTAGCATGGCTTCATAATTTTCTGATCCTGATGCTTGATACCTATAGCCTCACAAGTAAAGTGAGTTACACATTTTCCCATCATCTCATCAAGTGGAGACAGAAAGCAGCACATTAATGTCTTCTAACTTGTGTCCTGCAAACCCAACTTCTATCCACCCTTTATGATGCCTTGCAGCTCTTCAAGTACAAAGAAGAACCTGAGTAGGTTGTAACTGATAATAAAGTCAAGAACATGTACATTTCAAATGATGGGGACATTAAACATCGCATTTGCCTTAATCTCTAAAGAAATAAACCAGAAAAATTCTGAAGAATCTTTCAGAAATTTGTCTAAAAGTCTGCTGTTAAAAAAAAGGTCAGCAGTTATATAAACAATTTTTAGCATGCCAGATTGACTGATTGAATCACATTAATCACAGATTGAAGGAAGTAACTACGTTTCCTATACAAAGTGTAAGTAGTTAGATCACCAGTCTAGGAATCAGACTCTGTTCCCAGTTAATCTGAATTCCTTTTTAAGGCACATTAATCTCTTATGTAGACAAGACACACTTGTACAGACTTGAGTTGGCTTTGAAATTCTATCTTCAGTTTTACTAGAACTGCCTGCACAATAGTTAATACATGTAAATTCTAGTTAATTTTCCTTTATGTCCCTTGATGTACAAGTTCAAAGCAGGGAAATCCCACAAAGGCCTCACTTTGGATAAGGCTAAAACTCAATTTTGAGATTGTCCTCCATAGTATTTCCACGTTAATGAGCATTAAGCTGCCAGGGCACCTTGCTTGCCTAATCAAGAAAGTACATCACACAAACTGAAATATATAGTGTATCTACATGACACATTTGAAACTTTTTATCTTCACAAAGATGATTTGAATACATTTTGTCATGAGTAGTATTTTAGGGTATAAAAGCACCTTTTTGCTATAAATGCTTTTTTAATAGACTTAATGGCTTTTGGATTAGTATTTTTCCACCCAGAGTGAGCCAGCTTCTAGACATATATTTTGGTCCTGTGAATTATAGCCCAAAAGATGACGTTTACTTAATATTTTCCTTGAGATTCCTCAATGGAAGAAAGAGTTAGTACTCGAATAGTCTGGGTTGAAGGTCCTTAAACGAAGAAAAAAGTTAGGTTTTGAACATTCTGGGTTCAAGCTATTGTCTTCTACTGAAGCTGCTTCTACAGGTTTTTGTACCTTATTAGTGTCCTTCAACTCTAGTGTTAGTAACTTGGGAATGAGGTAACTGGCATTGTACCAACTCTCTTTGTCATTTAACTCCGGTCAAAGTAGAAGTATAATGGGATTTCTAAAGCAAACTATCTTCTATTGCCACCACAAGTCAATGGACTAAGACACTTTTGAAAGTTTTACCTTAGGACTTCAGATCACAAGTCCTGCTGGAACCCAGTCAGTGTAACAGTGGAGGGAAAGCTTTTAAAGTATTCCCCTGCTCCAGTCAGAGCTCTTGGAGCTGAAAATTCATCTCCATTATCAGGTTATTTGCATCATTCTGTGGCAGCTTCCAGAAGATTCAGTAATTTTAGTCATTCATCAATATGCTTTGTGTCCACGGAACTGTCATTACTGGTATTTTGTACCTTTTAACATGAGGCAGGCTTTTTCCACAAGACTCCTTTTAAGAGACCACTGTAGAAAAACTACGAACTCTCCAAGTGCTTGTATAGCTCTACCTTCAAACCTGTTGTGGATCATTGTTCACTTTATTCCATGCAAAAATAATAACTAAGGAAATGTTCCTGACACTTTTTTATTCCTGGTTTTGGGTGATTTTGTTGACACATCAAAAAGACAGAACCCAGAAGCACAAGGAGGTAAAAGCACAGTATTGTTAGGTCCAATTCTGCAGTGTTGAAAAACTTGTGTGAAGGCTGCTTGCCTAGGACATTTGTCTTCCCTTTGAGCTTCCAGAAACCCGGAACAGTAACAGACCACAGAGCAGTGACCATCAAGGGCATTCTTGCCTTTTAAAAT
This sequence comes from Oceanodroma leucorhoa, assembly GCA_030449065.1. Taxonomy (NCBI): domain Eukaryota; kingdom Metazoa; phylum Chordata; class Aves; order Procellariiformes; genus Oceanodroma; species Oceanodroma leucorhoa. The sequence goes on from JASVER010000053.1 coordinate 4,475,587, forward strand.
CTTTGCTATYCAGTCCTATGAACTACTTTATTTTAATGGCCATTGTAAGGCTGTGGTTTTTTCTCTGCCTGCAGCATTTTCTACAGAGTAAACTCATAGCCCATGTATGAGAATGTATGGAACAATTAATATAGAATTTTGCCATCATGTCACAAAGGACACACATTGTCACTGCCATTGTACCCAACTCCAAACACAGGATGCTGGTCTCCTGAGCATGCAGCACGAACTAACAACATTTTACAAGACAGAAGAAAGTAGTCTAAAGAAACTGAATTTAATATGAGGAAAAAAAACACAACAAAAAACCCACCCAACCAAGCATAGCTAAGCTGAAACCCATTAAAAAGAAAAGATTAGGACGACATGACTATTTTTTCCCCCCATTGTTAAATGTAAACTAAGCTAATGGTCAAAAAGTCGTGGAGGATGAGGAAGGGAAGTTGTGGATGATTGCTGCATTCTTTATTACGTCCCCTCTCCATCCTGGTGAGCTGGAACATCAGTGCAGTTCTCATGCCAGCTTCCAAGTAAACAACACGCACTTCCTGGCTATCTCTAATCTGGGCAACAATGTGTGTGAAGGGAGAGTGCTGAGTGATCTGTGGTTCTGACCAGGTATCCTGTTTTGACAAGGGTGTTTGTCCTTTACCCAAGATATTGCAGAAGTTATTCTTGACGTTTCTGTGCTATGTTTTTTTGGGAAAGGCCTAATTAGGTCTTTTGGGAAAGGTTTAGTTTGGATTACTGAGAAGTTTAGAGGGCCAGAGGTAACAATTAAAAAACAACAAAAAAGAAGCTGGTTTTTGCATTCAACGTTTTAAATTACAGTTAATTAAAAGATACTCTCTTTCCTCTAATTAATATTTACACTACATATTACTTGACAGCCTGTGGTTCAAAATCAAGTTTTAAATTTGCTTCTAAATTTTTTTGAGGAGCTAATGGAATTGTTTTAGCAGCTAGCTTACCTTTCCATTCAATAAGTAGAGCTGCTCAGAAATTATTTTCAGCAAAAGACTTCTACTTTGGAAAATGTCCATTAAGTAAACCCCCTGACCAATGGTAAGTAATGCTTCTAGTGAAGTTTTGCTGGCAACAGCAAAGTTCTGAAACAAATTTAAAAATGAATAATGTGCAGATTGGTGTAATTAATTATCTGGTGCTTGGACGAGATGTGGTTCAAGGGCCATCTTTTAAAGAAGGAGCTGCTGTCTCCCAAGTGAGTAGTCTATTCTGTGAGCTAAAGAGAACTCTCTAATTTGACCCAGTGAGTCCTCAGCTATATTGAGCTGAAGAGTGCCCACAACAGAGTTTTAAAAGTGGGTGAACACTAGAGATTAGTGATTAGGTCACCTAATTGACATGTAGAAGATCTAGGTTGCTCTTCCTCTTCTGTCTAACATAGAGCAAAGACTTGAATGTGCGTTTCCGATATACCACCTAGTTGCCATAGCCATCGAGATACTGCCTATTTCCATAGGGGGAAAAAAAAAATCCTATGGTCTTAGTGAGAAATATTCATAAAATTGCACTTTTGTTTCCCAGCCATCTTCAGTAAAATGCTTTATAATATGGATGAGGAAAAGAAAATAAAGTTTACATCATCTCTATTGTTTAAATGGTCTAGTCCTTCACACACTGAAGACTTGCTGTATTTTAACCCTCTATGATCCCTTCGCACTTTGGATTAATCCAACAGCTGATTTTGTTGGAACCCAGTTCACTGAATAAGATGGATATAAGCATCCCAGTTGTGGCCCCAGTCCTAAACCAAAGAATGCTAAGGTAGGCTTGTCGCTGACTTCCAAGGGAGGGGAATGGAGGCCTGTATTGCCCCCAAAACAAATCACTTGTCATTTATGAACCTAAATTATCTGACATAAATCTAACATAGCTATAGATTTTAGTCATGATAAATAGCACTGGCATCACATCAGAGAAAGAGGAGACCAAAAGAAAGCAGGTTACTTGTGTTAGAGGCATTTGAAGGATTTAGACAAGCTCTGTGCTGAGAGGATATTTAGGAAGCTAACAATTCTGACTATCTATTGTGTCCAGTAATCACAGAATTTAGTCTTTCTCCACCTAGCTTTCTCTATTTACTACATTTGTTGACAAAAAGTATTAATTCAGAATGACTTTCAGTTAGCTACAGAACTTGTTCAAAAAATGTTCAACATTCAGAAAAAGTTAATTCCTCAAAACAAACATAGAATCATAAAATCATTAAGGTTGGAAAAGACCTCTAAGATCATCAAGTCCAACCATCAACCCAACACCACCATGCCCACTAAACCATGTCCTGAAGTGCCACATCTACACCTTTTTTCAACGCCTCCAGTGATGGTGACTCCGCCACTTCCCTGGGCAGCCTGTTCCAGTGCTTGACAACCCTTTCGGTGAAGAAATTTTTCCTAATGTCCAATGTAAACCTACCTTGGCGCAATTTGAGGCCATTTCCTCTTCTCCTGTCACTAGTTACTTGGGARAAGAGACCAACACCCACCTCGCTACAGCCTCCTTTCAGAGAGCRATAAGGTGTCCCCTCAACCTTCTTTCCTCCAGGCTAAACAACCCTAAACAACAACATGTCAAAACCAGCTAAAAATCTCCAAGAATTCCCATTATATTATCTTAAAGAAAAAACAACTTGCACTTTCTTTTTTCTTTTGAAGATGAATTTTACCTCTGAATCCTTTGGAATTGTCAAACCTTTCTACTGCAGCCAAGGGAAGGAAAACTGGAGCCACATGTTCTCCTTAAATTCCATCTGATTGCACAGGGGTGACCTGGGGATGACTTTGCCCGGTTATTTTATCATTCTAGAGTTTTGCTAGATAACTCCCCTTGCATCCACAATCCCACAAATCCAAAGATCTGTGAAAATTATGGAAATATTAGGGATCTGCTCTTAGGTCCTACATTTCTAACTTGAATTTTTAATTTTTTTTGAGAATCAAATATCCATGCACCTATTTTCTATCCATTCATTTCCATATTTGAATAAAGGCAATCCAGAGGCACAAATTCTCGTTACATAATAACAAACAGGACATTTCATGGAAGAATATGCAGTAAATACAGGGACTGACAGTGATCTTACATATTGTTGGGAACTCAGTGAGTCAATGAACTTAGACCAGACCTCATTAAAGAGCACTAATTTTCTTCTTCTTTTTAAGGCAAAATTCCAGTTCCCTGAGATGTTGTAATGGACAGTGATTCCAGGAGTCTTTCTGAGCACAACACTCAAATAAGGACCACTGGAGGGAACTAGTTAAAAGGATTTATTTTGAAATTAGCTGGTATGAACTGAATATATTAGAAATAATGAATCATTACAAGCTGATGCCTTAGAATGCTAAATCCTCATTTTAGTTAAATATACTGGAGCTGCACAGGAATGATCTTGGAGGGTAATGAAAAGCAAAATAATGACAGATTAACCAGTTCACTAGCTTCACTGATTAAAATCTTTCTCCATAATGAGCAAGCCAAATTAAATGGAGGCGTGAGGTAAAAATATAAAACAATTTCCTGTTGAAGTTTTAAGTACTTCAGTAAATTTTGTGAACAGATTTCAGATCCAAAGACCAGAAATGTAACCTGAAGTCTCGCTCTACATTTTACTTGGGATATGATGATGTTTCAGTGATAAAGGCTAAATGAGTTCGACAAGTAGGACTCACAAAACTGAATTTCTCACACTGTGACTAGAAGTCAAGACTTACAGTTAAACCCATGGTTGAAGCAARTCAATAGAGAAAGAGAGAGATTTTAATCAGGTAAAGCTTTCATGAGTTAACTTCAGTGTTCTGGAAGCAGCAACTTGCAAACACGGAAAGCACAAAGTCCAGCCTTGGTACTGCCCTAAGTACTTCCCGCCCCCCCCCCCGTTTAACATACACAAATGCAGCTAATTAGCTCAATTGGAAGCACCATTAACAACCCAGTTCCCACTAGAGAAAGGTATGTTTTCCAAGAAAATGCAAAGTAATCCAAGAATTGCTTGGAAAAGCCTGAGGCCCCAAACTGTCATGTTCTCTTATGGCTCATATGGTTTGCCTGCCTGCACAATCCACCTGGTAAGATTTGTAAAACTAGTGACCCCAGTGCATTCTTTATTATTCCACAGCCCCATACCAGCCATATTTTGATTTCATTTACACTGCTGTCAGTCTGAATAAATTCAGTGGGTAGCATCCTGACATTTCTTAAGTCAAGGACAAATCTCCCATTTACTTCACTGAGATGAGGAGTTCCCTCTAAATTCAGTGGAGTTACTCTAACTCATCTCAATGCTATCAGCTCAGTGTCTAGTCTTTTATATCCTGGGGTTACAGCATAAATAAGGCAACAATTAGAGATGCAAAACGAGTTTCAGTATCAATCTTGGAAGTAGAATGTGTCACCCAGGAAAATAGAAATGTGAATCCCAAATGATTTAAGCAGAGCTGCCAAAGGGAATATCTAGCATTTCACTAATGGAAAAAGTGAATGTTAGATGGTAGGCATAATTGGAAAAATACAACAGTACTTGAAGCCATACGACTGATTTATATACAGTATAACTTCAAATATGTTAAACTGTTATTTCCTTTTTAAGATCTTTAGCAGGAAAGCACTGGTCATTTTTTCCAGGGGTCTCTCAAATAGCAACAGATATGTGGAGACACGTTTCTACATACTCTGTTTTTGAAAATTGTTTTGCCACCGTCTTTTGTTAAACATGAAAGTCTGGAAAAATTACACACATTTCTATTTTCCTTTACCTGTTTTAGTTRTAGTAATTATCTGGAACTATTTTAGGACTCAGAGTCAATAGAGAGAAAATTATTTTAGAAAGGAAACTAAAGCAACCCAGTGCCTCTTTGTTAGCCAAACTGAAAAGTCTGCCTATATCAAGTCTAGCCAAAAAGAATACTAGTTCCTGCTTGTTAGGAGGGCTCCAGCTTTCCATGAGTTGCAAAGGGGTAGCACCTCCAAAATTTTCACTATCTAGGAAGATTTATGGTTGGACTTGATCACCTTAAAGGTCTATTCCAACCTAAATGATTCTATGATTCTATAAGATTTTGTTCCTTAGAAAGACTGCTTTAGGCTATTATCTAAAGGGCCAGTTTCTGATCCTGAGACATTCACAATGAATTTTTGGATTTTTGGATGATGAGTTGGACTGCTTGCAGGCAGGACRGAGTAAGATCTATACAAAGCTGAAGGCTGCAAGAAATCTACCCTGCACAGGCAGTGTGGTTGTGTTTGCCTCCCACACCATGTAGCATACAGGCAAGAGAGGCAGGAAACCTCACTAGCTGACTATCATAATTGAGGTGGTCTGGAGTCTTCATTACATTTAACTGCTATTACAGACCAACCCAGAACAAATCTGAATCAAGAAACATCGACAGGAGTGGGTATTTCTGAGACACAGTGCACTTCAGAGCCCCTTGTGCTCAGAACCAACCTTAAAGGCTACAATCTGATCCTCTTTTTCAATTTGCTAAAGAAATCCATAAAGTCATATATGTTACAAAGAAACACATTTTTTTCAGCATTCTAGCAAACAAAAAATTAGAAACTAAAATCCTGCTTCTAATAAAGAAATAAATATTAGAGGTGAGTGAACCATGCTTTTGGCTAGGCCTTTTGGCATAAAGGTGTGTGRCTGAAATGCACTGTGAAAGGGAGTAGTAATTAGTAGGAAAAAGAAGACGTAAACATGTTTTTTAACTGTAAACCAAAGTATACATCACCTTCAAGATCTTAATTAAATTTCTCAGCGGGAATTAGCTCAAAAAAAGAAAGAAAACTCAATCCACCTAAGAAGACTTCTTCCATAACACAGAGCCTGGTGGTCATAAACTAGTAAAGGTAATTCAGAGAGGAAGCACAGTATGAGCTTTACAGGTAGCTTGGCAAGAAACTAAAAATCCTCAAGTGCAGATAAAACAAAGCCTATCTTCACCTCCCTCTTTATAGCAACAGATAAATCTGTCTCATGGCTTTGATAAAAAAAAATATTAAATTTCTCTCCATCATTTTTAGCTAGGAAATCAGTGCCTTCCTGTTACATGCTTAATGGTTTTACTTTTTGCTCATTTCTCTTATGCACTGGAATCCTCCTTTTCTCCTGTATAGTCTCCTTTTTATATAAAGCTTGGTGCACCACAGGTTATATTTATACACCCAGTTTGCACTCCCACAGAACTTGGTATGTATTTTTGTCATCTGCTGGATGGTATGTGTGAAAACCCTTCAAGTGCCCTCTAGTGACTGAAACGCACAGTAAATTTATGGCTTACTACAGCAATCATAAGTATTTGATGGACCCAGTAATAACAATAATATGGATGTGATGTGTTGTGGGCATCAAGCTTTCCCATCTTAACTTTCGATTTCCCTGTTGTTGTGATCATCACTGGAACATCTCACAAGCAACATACTGCCTGCAGGCTATAGGGTAGGAACCATCAACCTGATGTAGAGTAGAAGATAGATGCTTAGATGACAGGAAACCACATATGTTTATTACTTGGTTCATCTTAGGACTAACTAAGAGCTGCAAGAAATAAAAAGTTAATGATAATCTATAAATAGTTTATTGCATTCTTCATGAAGTAATTTCTGCTACTTTCATTACTCTATTTAAGAAAATAATGGTAGAAAAGTAATGTAGTAGTAATGGTCAGCAAAGTTTCCATTTGACTACTCAGTTTAGAAAATGGATTGTAAAAATTATGCTCTTTGAATCAGTTCAGATTTTGAACACTTGAGTTATGTAACTAAGCCACARGCTAACAACTTATTCACAGAAATGTGCTATTTATCTATAAATTTATGGGCATATTAATCTAGAAGCTTAGCCATTGGCAATGAAGAACCATATAATACCACACATGTAAGTATTAAAGCCAACACAGCTTGATAAAATGAATACAAATTTTAAGCAGTAAAGTATGAAGAATAAAAGCATAAGTTTAGTTTTAAATCTCAACCATTTAAGACAATAAAAATGGCAATGATACATGGAAATACATTTTTCATTTTAGGTCATAAGCAGCCTTTCTAGTCTAAACAATCAGTCAAATAAGGGCAAYAAGCCATATCATGGGGACTTTTTGGCTCACTAGAAGATATCCTGGTATGTGGATTGGTATAATAAAAGCAATCCGATCCAGGAACGAATTATCTACTGAACATACAGGTCTTAGGGAAATAGCAAAAGATACTCAACCTGCCTGTGCCGGCATGRGCAAACCAATTTTTTCTCTCCTACCTAACGGAGGTGTACCACTCCTTTACATACTATTGTTCAAAAGAAAAAGGCATACTGCACTGAATTAGCCAAGAAAAACATACTTATTTATGGCTCTCCAGTAGCTGTTTTATACCAGGCTAAGTTTGATTATGTTTAGATATACGTTCAGACATCAAAGCCTACTCAAATTCTGTGAAGCTTGAAGAATGGAGAAAGTAACGAAAATTCAACAAAAGGCAATTCTGGGGTTTTGGAGGCCCTGGTATCATCACAGACTGAACACTTCTAATAAGGCACAGTGCTTTAATCAAAGTATCCCACTCTGCAAACCCTCCTTGAAGCAGGATAGTTGGTGAGAACACTCAGCGAAAAAATGCAAACACCCACAGCTGCATGCCTAAAATTATAGTGGACAAAAAGTTTCAATGTGTGTTAAGAGAAAATGAATCTGTTCAAAGCCAATACACAACATGACAACAGATCCTCTCCAGGTGTGACTGTTCTCCGGCTTACTGCTAGTGCTCTAAAGTGCTGCTACTTCCCCTCCTTTTACCTGAAACTTTTTCAATCTGAAAACCATTCATCATATAACATTTTAATCCATTTTGTCCTTTTTTGTTCTCTATCCTATTTCTCCCTTGTCAGCGTCCCCCTTAAAACATTACCTGCAATATTATTTTCTTGGTATTCTCATTTCCCTTTTCTTGTCTTCCCTTCTCACAGTATGTAAGACAAAATGTTATACTGCAGTCCTCTTATAGAATGAACAGTCCTGAAAATAAATCAAACTCAAATTTAAGGTTGAAGAATAAACCCTAAAAACATACAAAACTTCCACTGGTGTTCAAGGGTCTCCGCCTTTCAAAAAAAGCCTGCAAGAGTGGGCTTTAATAGGGATGTTTTATTGTTGTTACAATGGAGCAGGATTTTTTACTGTGATTTTATTTTTCAAGTTTGCCTTGGAGGAACTCTCTAAAATGCTTTCTATTCCTCTTGAAGGTCTCAAAAACAATCTTTCAGCACTACCAATTTCCCTTTAGCAGCAGGACAAGTTTGCCTGCCAGCAAGCCAGTTCTTTGACAGAATGAAGAGCTTCTCATCAGTAAATGTAACATCTTCAACACTGCATTTCAGTCTCTGCAGTAATAACATAGCCCTACCATTGACTTGAAAATAATTAGCCAGCAGTATCATTGGTATTTTCTTCATTGCCAGCACAACTCTTCAAAGCTGTAATTCGTCTCTCTTCAGGAGCATCAAGCTCTTCAATTGAATAATGATGGACTTGAGCAAATACCGGTCTTAGCAGCAAGATTCCTGCTGTGGAAACGTGTAATCCAGTTTTCTTATGTAGTAATATAGTGTTTTTAGAACTACAATCAAACCCTCCATAAAAGTGATATAATTGTGAGCAATTAAAGCAAAGTAGCTGAGATCTAAGCTCTGAGGCCAGTGTTTTCTTTTCAACACGCACTTCAAACCAGTCAGCAATTCCCAAACTTTCCCCATGTTACTACCATGTTCACACATCCCAAACAAATTCAGTGACCAGTTTCTCTTTCAGCATTGAGAGTACAGCAGACAACACTGTCCCATTTGTATCAGCATGGCAATCTTCTAACTGAGCCTCTCTGACCTAGACTTCAGTCTTCTGAACAACCCATCCAATCCCCTGCACACATGAAAGTCCTGAAGCATGCCTTGTGTCCCCTGTCCGGCACTCTGATTTATATTTCTTCAGAAATTCAGCAAAAAAAGCGCTGGTTCAAATGCAGGCTCTGGAAATACTTAGCTTTCATTCTCAGCAGTCTTCTTCCCCCCCCCCACATTATTTTTGCACATGGCATAGGACTGATACTGTGCATTTGTACTTTAGCAGGACTAAACAAGGTGCTGTGCAGCTTCCTCAAAGCCTGCAGCAATACTCCAACAATTTAGGAATGACTGGTAAGAAATAAACCCCATATATTAAAGCCAAGCCTGATCTGACAGAAAACTGATGGTGAAAAGCAGCATCTGGAAGGGAACGTTACTGGACTTTTCATGGACATGGTCAGATTGCTCAGCTGGGTGGATAACAATCTGAGTAGCAGTAAATTCCTGACCTAGTGGAGGAAGCAGGTGAGGGCCATGGAGGCAATGTACAAGACAAGCCTGAAAATAGTAACAGGTATTCAGTGAAAAGGCAGTTTAGGTGACCTATGAAAATTTAAATTCTTCATGTGTTTGTTGGTGCTACGGTCTGAAGTAATTTTCTTTAACGAGTTAGTTCAAGTCCACTTTTTGTTTACAGAGGGTAATTTCCTTTCTGGAGAGTTAATCAAAACCACCAGACAAAGTGGTTAGGTATTTTTCTGACATCTTTAAAAAAAAAAAACAACAAAAAAAACAAAAAAAAAACAAAAAAAACCCCCCACACTCAGTCAAGGCTGTGTGTTTATGTATGCAAATGTATTTGGAATATTTACACTGTTAATCAACAGTTCATTTCGCAATTAAGCTAGGTGGTAGCAGCAATTAAGACAGCAATTGGTAGGCTGTAACAGCGTAGTCAAGAGGCTATCTAGGCCACCTTAGCAAATAAGCAAATTGTGGTTTCTTTTACTACAAAGTCTGGTTTAGTTTGATTTGAAAATAAACCTCTTTTTCCTCTGTGCCAAGAAGAATGTCCTTTGAAGCTAGAAGTGAAAACTCCAGACACAGTCTGCACCTTTTCTAATAATCAAAGAGCTCTGAGCACTGACACACGCTCCTCTAAATGGGGCTTACTCTCAGATCCGCCTTGCAGTACAGCCCTCCTACCTCATTATGTGCGTGACTAAAAGCCACTTGTCCTCTCCACTTCCCTGCTGATGAACAACTTACTCCTACCAATGTCTAAGAGAAGGTTCTTCCCTTTCCTTCCTCTTGAGACTCTGCTCTCTTTCTTCTGTTCCTACTCCAGTTCCTCACCATGTTCTTCTCTGGCCACCTGCAAATTAGGTAGAACCAGCTGAAATTTGTC
>JASVER010000053.1:4485891-4602181 GCA_030449065.1 Oceanodroma leucorhoa
GGAAATCAGAATGTTCTGTCTACATGTTCACAGGTTTTTTTAATCCATTTCTGAACCCTTGATGTACTGCCTTACTGTACATAATGTGGAAAAAACTGGATTAGGATGGTATTCATACAGATCCCATCCATTTTGAACAGATTTCCTTTTCTTCACCTTGCTTCCTGATAAGTACAGCTGGTCAGAAGATTTTCTAAGAAGGCCTAATCATCAACAACAATGCTGATTGAAAAGATCTGTCCCAGTCAAGCGGCTGGCCTCTTGGAGAACAGGGATTAATCCCTTCTTTCTCCAACACATTACCAGAATAATAGCGCTTCTAACAGTACTGGTTCATGAACAGCGTTGTTTTAGTTAGGGACAGCTGCTGAGGCTACCACACTCTGTTCACTCCTCCTTACACTGCTACATCAAAGCAGAAACTCTTGTGCACTGGTTTGCCTTAAGATGCTGTGTGGGGAACTGATGCTGCCTCAGGAGTTAATTCACGAGTAGAGTTGCCATCCATTTAGGATTGGCTACTCTGTTAGCTATTCCCAAATATGCCCTCATGAAGAATACCTAAGTAAGAAATTCACTCTTGCATGGCATGTAAGTAATTGCTCTTGTACTTCTACAGTTTACATTGTACACTGGCTCTCGCCTAATATGAAGCAGTGAGGAAAAATCTACATACTAAGAAAGGTTAACTGAAACCGTAGAGCAGTCCTTTCCTCAATCTGTCCTTAATTTCTGTCCAAGCATACAAATCCTGAAACATAATTAAAATTTTAAAAAGCTTCTAAATGTTTCTTAAACATACTAAAAATGGAACACACTAATTCACAAACAACTCAGAAGTTTAGGACTATGCACACTTGCTGCAAGCAAAACAAAAAAATAAACAGACAAGAGGGTCATAACAACAGGAAAATATGATGAAAATGCCTCCAACCACTACAAGCTAAACATTTTGATACTGTTCATTCCACCCACAACTCACTAAAACCAATGTTAAATAAATACAGAAATGGCAGATTCACTTGGAGTGAAGTCATTTGGCGATTCTGAAGTGAGTGAAGTGAGTTGTGCAGGAAAGTGTGTGGAACTCTAAATTCACAAAATGCAAGTTGGCATTCATTTTCTTGCAGTAGTGACTAATGAGGATGTAGGTGGAGGAGAGTCTGGGAAATATTAACAGAAAGAAAATGTAAGGCATTGCTAAAAATATCGCAGGCTCCAATTCCAAGTTTATTATTTTATGGCAAATTACATAGCTAACATTATTAAGATTCAGTCTAGGTAAAAAAAGGCAGACAAACTACAGGATAAGCCCAGCTGCACAGAACACATAACCCATCTTTCTCATTTGCTCAATAACTCAAAGATTACTTTCCGCTTGAGCAAGCTGCTGTTTGTTCCCTTACATGCTCGCCGCCTTCCATTAACATTTTATACTAATTGCTATTTAACTCAAGGTTTTTCTTTTAAGAAATCAGAATTGGAAGCTAACGTTTCTGAAATAAATTTGTGTCCGCTTATCTGCAGAACACTTCATTCAGCAGCAGTAAAACTATAAGCTACCGTTTTGTTTTCTTGTAGGACTAAAGGAGCGGGGGATTTCCTATTCTGTTTAACTGAGCCTTCTATTTCGTAATTATTATCAAAACAATCTTGCTCGTAACAAGTTCTTGTAACTGCTTTATACTGACTTCAAAAAATATACATAGGTAATGAGAAATAATTGTCTACTAACAGCCCCTCTTTGATGAGCAAATGTTTATAGCCACTACGATTTACACAACTGATACATGACTTCTGTGTCTTTGAATACGTGTCCAGTTCACATCTCAACAGCCTTACAGTCTTTCTTTTGCTACTTTGCTACTTTTTCAGTGTGTTTGCACTACATTACACTATTTTGGTTTTCTGTGCAACTATTCAGTTTTGCCATAACTGGCACTTAATTGCATTATTTATAAGTGTGAGGTAAAACAACCAAGACTCTGTCGAAACCTTACATGACAGCTACAGGTCAGTTTACATGACATTGGTGCAGATTAGGCACTATGTAGTGTTTTAATCTGTCATTCCTTACCTAAACAAAATTTGGGTTAAAGGGAGTAGAAGCTTTGCCAGTAAGATTTACACTCACATTCTGTCTCAACTCTGTGCGTTAAATTCTATTCAGAGAAAAACAGCTTTTCACAGCATAGACAGTAGAAATTAGAGAAAGAATTAAGAGATCAGTAGAAAACAGATTCATTAGCCTGAAAAAAATGGGAGTATGCTAGACAAAATTAAAGTATCTGAGAAGCATGAAGAATTAATCCCCCAACACACTTTCACAGAGGTATTTGGAACACAGTGGGAAAATAAAGCAAAGCTGCAGCTAGATGTTAAGTCTAAAATGCACTGGAAAATAGGAAAAACTAAACAGTTAATATCTTTACCATGAAGACAGCACAGCAGAACATTTAAACGATTCAATTTTAGATAGCCATCATTATTTTTTTGGTAAAACAGGGTAAAAGAAAGCAAGCTGACCAGAAAGAAAGCATTAAAATTTCACTTTAACAACCTCACAAATTCCATGGAATTGTACTGCATCTGCATCCATTACATCCATACTGCAGATGTTCATTTTGCACAGACAAATCAAAACTAATCCTCTACTGAAAGAGTAAGGTGATCATTTCTCAGATAAGGTGACTAGTTCTCAGTTGTAGGGTGCACTGCACTCACTTTTCTGACTCACATACGGGAAAGCGTATTAAATGGTTGCACTAGTGAATGACTCACTCATCACTGTAAACACTGAAGCTAATCAGGAGAATAAACATGAAAGTTCTGTAAAATGCCCTGAAGTTGCAGTTAGTCAGAAGAAGGTGAAAACAAAATCTTGACAGCTTTTCCCTGGAACGGTGCTGAGGTTATCACTGGTGATGCATCACCAGCTCTTTAAAGCTATGACTGCAGAGAAAGTGCAGTAGCCAGACTGACTTGCTACATAAAATGACAAGCAATCAAGGAGAGGCACTGAAACTGCAAATGTGCTGTACTGCATTTGCATATACTAACCAGAACAGGGACCAGCGACTTAATAATAACTGTTAGCAATAAGGAATTCCAGGTGTTTCTCAGCCAACACATAATTTTTAACACTGATCACTATCCTAGAAGGTGAATTTGTTCCTCCAAAAGCAGAGTGCTTTCAGTTCCTATTAAAGAAAATTTTAAAGGCAAATGACCTGAACCCCAGCAACCTTTGTGGCCTCAGCATCTGCCTGTGGAGAATTAGCACTGCTGCTATGATTCAAGGATAAAACTTCACTGTGTATCAAGCATAAGACAAACACAGAAAAGATGGTCTCTGTCTAAAACAGCTTGCAGTCCAGACTGAAAAAATTGAAATGGGAGSCAGGCATGATAAACAGCAGGGTATTCAAGAAAACAGACGACAGGCTGAGATACTGAAAGGATTTGAGTCACACATTCTGAAAGCCACACATGAAACCATTGGGCAAAAGTCCTATCTCCCACCTAACTGCTCTAAACATATATATCAAATTACCTAGAACAAATAAGGGACATAGTAGCATGTAAGTAAAAAATCTGCAGCATCTCATGCTTAGATGCCTGCCCCTTCAGAATATATACTAAACTCATGCTTGAGTACTGAGACACTTATAAATGACCAGCAGTCAGAATGATAGCCTAGTGGCATCGAGATGCAAGGAGAGTTTTCTAGAGAGAGCCAGCAGGAAACACTAAACSTAGGGTCTATCTGAAATCCTGTATCTCTTTGATGCTTAAAGCCTTGAACCAGAGCTTGGGCAGATGCCTGAACTCCCTCAGGATTAAGTCCTCTCCTGAGAGTAGATGCTTACAAAGTTTTTTTCAAGCAGGTGAGCAGGGCTTACTTTTGAGGATGCAGCTGAAAGAGATAAATAGCATCAGCTCTCTCATTTCAAATGGTAGCCTCATTTAGTAATTATAGCACTTACACAAAACTTCTGGGCTCCTAGAAAAGCACCTAACCAAAGTGTGTGTGAGATAGRAAGGCATACTTCACCCTTTCAGTGGCTACTATGTCCCTGTGCAAAGTTTTATGTCAATCCCAGGGCCAGGAGAGAAGCATAGAGGTCTGACAGGTTGCTGTCCTGCCTCCCAAGACTGTACCTATGTTTGAACTGTGAAGAAAGGAAGTCCTGGAGGAAAGGTCCACTGCCCACACTCACTTGAATCCCCTAGCCATGGACGCATAGCCTCACACCCCTCCTTGTGCAGCTCAGTGACTCTTTTATGGGTGCTCATGTTTCAGATTGATCTACAACCACTATCATCCCTTTCCATTCCTTTGAGAATAGCTCGTAGTTTCCTCTCCTAAAAAAAAAAAAAACAAACAAACAAAAAAACCAAAACCCAACAAAGATTCTTAAACAGTAAATTAGCATTCTCTGTTCAGCTGTTCCTTAGCTGCTCTGTCCCTAATGCTGATTAATGTCAATAGGACCTTCTGTGAAAGCACAAAGGGGACCCAAGGCCACTTCTTTGTGCTTGGAATTGTAGGGTTCCAGTTTCCTGAGATTCTTTCCTGCTGCAGGAAACAGCGTGGCTGTCTCAGTAGAAAGGTCTGAGTCAGCGTTGAATCACTGCCTAAAATGATGTGAGGGGGCAGGAGCATGCGTGCTGTTTTTGTTCTGCCCTTCTTTTTTTTTTTTATGATGGTGTCTTTTGAATATAGGCATAAAATTAAGACCAGAACCATTTTAAAGATCAGACACCCCAAGGTGCTTTTCACACAATTACCCATGATGGTTGCATTCCTAAGGCCATTTCAACCAGATACAATATCCTGCCTTCTGTATAGTGTTGCCTTAACAGCTAAAAAGCTCCATATCCTACTGGAGAGATAACATATTTCAACAGTGGATAGGAACAGCAGGAGAGGAAGGGTGACCTCATGCTTCAGTATTAGTCAGAGGCTTGAAAGACCTAGATTTGAGTTCTGAAGTGAGAAGATCAAACTTCTTTGGTGAAGTTGGATCAGTTGCTTAGATACATATTCAAAGGAGGTGTTTCATGCTTAAACATCAGCTACATCAAACCTGCAATCCTTAAAATTTTGATCTCCATCAGGCCCATCTGCCAGGCTTCYTGGAAAGGCTAATTCTCAGAAGACCCCAAAGACATAACGCACTGCAGAGAACACTGATTTTGATGCTGCCTGGGGAGGAAAAGTAGAGAATTTTGTTTCTTTAGTTAATGGCTACAATAAATGAGGCAAGACAAAGTTCCAAGTTCTAGGTCTTGCTCCAAAGTCAGCTCAGGTACTTCACCCAGTAGCTGTTCTATGTGAAACACAAACCCTCTCCAAAGCAGTAACTGAAACCCAGTCCTTTTCTTTTCCTTGATAAGTGTCCAAAAAAATACACTAAGTATCATGTTCCCTCTCACTGGGCCAGTGAATCTGCAACAAATTCCCATTAAGGGGAACAGATTCAACAAAAGGGAGGGGAGTGTGGCCAACAGCCATAGGGAGTGCTCACTTTTGGAAGATGTGGGTGTCTTCACCAGTCAGGTGAAGACAAGAATCAATCGCTATCTCCTCCATCTTGGATCAGCATTCTAGCCACTGAGATTGTCCTACCGCAAGAGTTGCCTTCCTACACTTGAACGAAAAGAATGACTCATTCTCTTTTTTGGCAGATAGGTTGTAGGCAAGCTACCTTAAAAAGAATGTATTGGGGTCTGCAATTCCTAGGGAGGGAGTATTTTTTTTTTGTAGAGTTGTATGGATGGAGAGGGTGGGATTTAGGATTTAACACAGCAGTGCTTTGCATTGTGCTATTAGACCAAACATGCAACWCCCTGTTTACCATTCTGGTTCCTAAACCTCTCTTGAGGCATCCAGTCTTCCCCAGGCAGTGTTTACTGGGTGCAAGAAGGAACCTAAACACTAGTTTGTAACTCTCAGCCTACCTTGTGCTGGAGGAAGAAACACAATGGGCTGTGCTTTGCCCAAGGCCTGTGGCAAAACCATGACTGAATTTATAGTCTGTGAAATGCTCAAGGGCTCTTTCAGGACAAAACTTTATATAAAACACAAGATACTGCTGGACTGACTTCCACACCAGAAAGGAAGCAAACTGTCTCCTATCGATGCCACTGGCAAAATTCCTTCTTGTCAGCGACAGCAGGAAGAGGTTCCAGATAACAAGAAAGCCAGTATGAGACAGTCAGGAATACCACTCTAAGCAGCTTTGCACTGTGATTTATTACATTACTTGTACTTTACGTTAAAGCTTTTTCCTGTTTTGTAGACCATGATCTAGAGAGCTGAGGGTGTGCATTCACTGCCCTGAGCCAGGCATTGTCTCCACTTCTCAGTGATGCTTTTTAATTGGGCGCACCACCCTGCTGAACCCACTGGCACAGGAAGACCAGGTGCAAATAATGGAAAATCTAGAAATAGTAGGGAGTGAAACAGAAGACAGTTGCCCCAAATTTTGCAGTGGTCAAATGCCAGAACTTTTTAAAAGTGAAGAAGATAGCTCATTTATCAGTCTCATCTGTTTCAGACTTGTATGTCTTTTTAAAATAGAGTTTCTCCTAATGCAAATAGACTCATCAAATTAGCAGTGATTAGTAAGGGGGCCCAGGACATCACTTTGCATGCCCAGAACATAAATCACTGTATCATTCTACATGAAATGTATCCAAAGCTTCTGTATATAAAAGAATCTCTAAAGGTGTAATTTCAATGGTGGTCTGTGCATTGAACTAAAAATGGTCTGGACAAGGTATACTGCTATCAGAATAGATAATTCCTCTTCCCCCCTAGCAGTAGTACATAAAAAGTAAGAAGCAATATTGCCAAGGCACAAAYTACTTTCTGAATCCGCTAAAAAACTGAGTCACTGAGTGATACTAGGTGCTATTAAAAAGCTGGAACATACACTGAATTAGGAATTGAAAGAATGACAATGATGATTTAAATCTGAAYGCGTGAAAATCCTGAGAGATCCCTAAGTGATATCCTCAAATCTTAATGACTTTATGCATTAGTGCAGATAATGAAAGTTACTGTAAACTATGGATATGCACCTCTCTGCAACAAATTATTCTTGTTCTATTGTACTCTTGTACTATTCTATAAAATACCTTTAACTGTTCAGGAAAGCAGAGAGATTTCAGCACTTCAGAGAAACAAGAAAGCCCTAAATAAAATGATCCTAGAATGAAAATTCATGTAAATGCACTAACTTCAAAAGTGAGTGCATCCAGCAAAACGCTAAAGCAGTTTATTAAAGCAAACATCTATTTTTGACAAAATTCCTTTTTCTACCTAGGCTGAATGTAGACTGTAACTCCCCGATGCCACTTGAACCCAGGAGGCTCTGTGAATTAATGATGAGATCTGCAGCAGGGCAGTGCAAAGCCAAAGGCTCAGACCTATTCAGTCAAGTTTTGGACTGATGTGAGTTCTCACAGAGATGAACTACAAAGCCCTGAAAACATTTATAAGGCCCATAACTACCAAGGAGGTGCTACTCTTAAAAGAAAAAAAAAAAGAAAAAAAAAAAAAAAAGAAAATCCAGAAGAAAGAGAACCAAAACAGCTAAAAAAGATCTGAGTGAGGTCTTGCCCATCAGTCAGAAACCAGATGAAATGTTTAGGTTTTCTGTAGGCTCTCTGGCTCAGCACAATTTCACCCCAATAGAAAGCGTTTTTCCTGTTAAYACATAGCAGTATGTGTTTTGCCACAGGATAGGCTAAGCCGTGTTTTTTAAAAGCTCAGCATGTGTATTCTGGGTTTGCGAGTCTATGTTGAACTGAAGACGACAGGAAAAAGCATATTAAAAGTTGGAGGGATATGTTGTTCTCCTCTCTCCAATCCAGTGTTCTTGCAGGATTCTAACTACACTTTATTTGTTGTTCGTTTTTTAACTTAGTACTTTTGAATTAGGACATTTTATTCATTAATTCAGATATGCAGAACAGAGGTTGGACACATGACTTGTAGGTGTTACTTAGGAAAAGTCTGACCCTTCTCATGGTATTTTATGTATTTACTATTTTTTTACTCTCACTATCACTTTGCTTTGCTTAAAGATAGGCAGAGGCACTATTTCCAACCCACTCTTGGCTCTACTTGCCTGTCCCTTTAACTAAGTTGCAGTTTTCTCTTTTAATAAGCTCTGAAGTCATTTGTTGTGAAAGCAACATTTTGCCCACTCTGCAAAATGGGAGTTGTTGGTTTATTCATTCCACCTAATTCACAAAGTGTTTTTGGCATTATTAAGTGCTTACAGCTATAAATCACTATTTCTGTAACAACTGTAAGTAAAGGCTCTTGCTTTATACATCACAGGATGGGTAAACAGCACCATCTACATTTTGTGCAGTGTCTGTTGCTTTGAAAGACAGCAGGGTCAGGTGCCATGGCCCAGAACTGAGGGGGCTGGCTGGAGAGGCAGCAAGGCAAAAGTACCAATAAGTTATAACACTTGAACGTATCCTTTCATGACCATGGATCATCACTGTCTACACTGTTCAAAGCAGCATGCCAAAGAGTCACTTAAACTAGTCCTCCAAAATCTGACCAACCCAAGCAATGTATATTTGGCTGTGCAGATAGGCCCCTTTGAGTCCCTGGGTTAAAAACAGCTTCAGGAAAAAAGTATCAAGGAAACCTTATTTCCCAGAGGAGAATCCCCATACCTCCTTCCCCTTCCACCCTGAAATGAGCTACCGTGGTTGACTTGGAGTTGCATTAGCGTGTGGTTATCTGAGATTGTCTCCAAGGGCTTAATTAAGATGTTAAACAGAAGTCAACAATCGTAAGAAGTGTGATGTGGATGTATGGGATACAACATGCATTTTAGCCTTTAAAAAAGTTGTCGTTTGCTTCTGGAAAGCATTTAGTTTCAGAAACCTAACATTTATAGAGAACTGAGAATTTCTTCCCTGAAGCTGGTATTACAGTTCCAATTATCACAGATCACTATGCCATCTGTGAGCAATTACCTTTCACTTCCTCTTTAAAACGTAGTCAACATGCTAAGTCTGGCCTCAGTTCTTTTCTGAGGTTTGGATGCATGAACAAAGACATTTACAATATGACGAAGTTCAGCCCAAACCTTCTCCTCTAACTTGGCTATATCAAGAGTTGCTGCTCCAAAATTGCCCATTCTGTACTCCAAATTCTCCCTGCTTTTCTGTTTCTACTTCAGAAACCCTTAAATCTCCATAAGAGCAGTAGCACTCTTTGGATGGTACTTCTCTTTTTTTATGAACCATATAAAACGTTGTTCCTACTAGGGGAATGGATGCTGCAAAGCTAGAGTGATTCCTGCTCTTTTTTCCAGGACAGATTATTAACTTCTYCATCCTTGTATGTTACCAAGTTTGCTCTTACACCATCACGTTAGTGAGAATAGTAACCCTGGGGACCAGAGTGACATTGCAGATTTGGAGGGAAAAAAAAAAAAAAAAGAAGAAGAAAAAAAAAGAGTATTTTACTTTTCTGTAGCAGTTGAACTGCATCTTAGAAAAGGTTAAAAGTGGCTGTCGGTTCATGGTCAGTGCTATCCAGGTTCTATTTTATGTAGTGTAACAAAAAAAGCACCACATCATTACATAAGAAAGGTCTTAAAGTCTTCAACGGTTTCTTCAATTCAATGCAGCCAATCATTTTTTCTGTATTTTTAAGTGTTCAGAGGACTGATTATTTATTAAAGCAAGGACCACCAGAGCTGGAAACAACTACAATACGTGATATCTACTTGTATTTCTAGAGCACCTGCACTAAATGGAGGTCCTCAAAAGATTACCAAATTTATCAGATCTGAATGTTCTGAACAGTTCAAATAAGCATTGGAAAAGCATATGTGTTTTTGAATTTGCATCGAAAGTTCACTCAAATATACATTTTCTGAAATTTCCCATTCACATAATCCCTGGGAGCTGTATTAACACTCACTTATTTTTAACTGTCAACAGCGGTATTAGCATCAGTAGACACTGTTGCCACATGGAAGCATTCTCCTCAGATATGTTTGAGTCCTAAATGGAACTAAAAAACATCAAAATGGAGTTGATTTATGCTGGTAGAGCACTGAGAGGTAACTGATGCTCACCTCTGCTYTTGCTGCTCTGTGGAGAAATTTTAATTTTAATCTCCGTAGTCTTCAGTCCACCACCAACCTCATTTAAGAAGAACGAATGCATAGCATACAAGCCAGGATGATATTATTATGACAGGGCTACTGTGGTCTTTGCAATGACACTAGCTGCCAGTGCAGTATTTCTAGAATGATCTCAAAAAGTCTCCTGAAGGTTTTCAAATAAAATGTTAGAAACACTTCTTCTCTCCCCATTTCTTATCCAGCTGTAATACTACCAGTATTTTTCATTACTTTTCTAGATTCATACCGTATTTCTACCACTAGCACCTGCTCTAAAGCTTAGAGTTAAGAGAATGATGAATGATTCAGGCCTCCCAGTCAAAGACAGACACTTTCCACAGTCAAGGGAGAAGCAGTTACAATAACTAAATTAAGCAGATAGTGGGTGGTCTGCTTATAATCCCATAAGCCTTGTTTAATTCAAATACGTATAAGATAGGACTTCTGCTATTCACAGTAATTGTCAAAAAAATCTATTCACTGTTCAACTATGAAGGAAGACAAAATCTCTGCCTCAAGACACATAAAGGCTAATTCTTATTGCTTCAATAACACAAATTGATAGAGTACAAACTCCCTTAGAAAAAATATCATTACTTCAGCTATGATAGAGTTTCCCATAGAGCCAATGTGTGAAGTTTCAGTTTTTGGAGGTCCTTTGGTGAGAAATTAGTGTGACTTTAACCACAAAGTGATGGCTACAGCTGTCCTAGTGTACCTTCTTGTGCTCACTGTACCTGCACTCCTCTAAATCCCTCAGTGTTGTGTAGTGTCCATCTAATTTTGCTCACAGGATTTGGCAGTGCCAACCCAAACCATTCTATGATTCTACGAAACATCAGAACAAAAGATAAGCTGTGAGTGCGACATCGTTAATTAATAGTGAAAATAAAGCACACTTAAAAGATGTGACTGGCTGAAAGACACATAGGAGACTGATATAAAAAAACCAGCAGCAGTCTAATCATGCTTCCTTACAAACTCTACCACCCCCAAAAACTCATATAATGATGAAGCATGAAGGGTGAAATGAAAGGCACCATATATTTCTTGCAAACACTTACTCTCTCATACACACACTTATGAACTGCCACTTCAGTTCCACATTAGTCGTTCCAGCATCCTCTGCCCACGTTTCTAAGTCAAGCACTTGCACTCTCACTTCTCAACTTTTACACAGGACAGTTTCAGCTCTGTATGAAAATTATCCTCAAATCTCTCCATACTTTTTCTTTCAGGATTTCTTCTAGTTGTCTCACGAAAAAGAGATCCCATCGAAGATTTGGAAAGTAATGAGGTAATCGTTTTGGAAACTATTTAGATAAATATTGAAAAAAGTAAAATAAGAAAACAGCCAACACTGATTCATTTGCTGTGTCAATTCCATCAAACAAGACTTATAATTTTCATGCTGACTGCTGAGTTTCTAACATGCGTCTTTGATTGCAGAAGCTGAGGTGCTTTGTTCTACTTCCTAAACAAACTTTTTTTCCCCCTCTGATATTTATAATTCCCATATAGTCTTATAATTTCTGTAACACCAGCCTATTTTTTTCAAGGGTTTGATATTTAGCCTTAGGCAACAACCATGCCAGATTCCACAATAATGTTGTCAATGGTTTCTTCTTTGCAATTCCCAGTGTGGTTTCACTTGTTGGTACGTGGGGTTGCACAACTCCCTTTTAAGCTGTGCATGACATTTTTCGGTACGTCTTTAGTGCTTCCTCAGAAACTTAGATGCTGCATTTTCACTTAAGTTTAAGAGTTTAAAACAACTCCTGCCAAGAATGACTTCAGACACCATAATGCCAAGAGACAGTTCTGACAGTCAGCATCAGTACTAAGTGACAAGAAAGCTGCATTCATGGACAGGGGTTTGAAGAACCCTGAGGTGCTCCTTTACAAAAATTGACATACTGGACATTAAAAATAATAATAAAGCAAACAAACAAAACCACCGCATGGCTATGAAATGAGACTGCTCAGAAGTCAAGAAATGAGAAAGCAAGCAGGGTCTATGATCTCTTTCTGTATGCAAAGTGTACAGAGCTCACTCTGGGACAGGTACAGAAGGTCCCGGTTTGCACACTGAAGTGCAATGGTGTGTTGGAAGCTAGGTATGGCTGTGAAAGCATTTTGCCCAGCACCAGTGTTTGTGTTCMTCACGGGAACGGTTCCCCTGTGCTGCTATAACTGAGCAAAGAACTTACGCAAGTGAAGAAAACCCTACTGTCTCTCCAAGTCTCTTATCAGTCAAGCGTTTTTCTTCAGCAACCAGTAGTCTAACAGGGTGGAGAGAGCTGAGCCAATGTATAGCCAACTAGTAACATTTAGAAGGTAATTCTGCCACTTGCTCTTAATTACCTTGTGTGCCACGTGCATACAGCTATACTCCTGCCTGCTTACCCCAGCTCTTTAATACAATGTCTCCCGATTTCGAGCCTTCGCTTGGTCCGATCCTAGGCTCCTTGGTTCTTTACAAAACCTTCCCTTGACTTACGAGCTTGCCTGGCCCAGACCTAATCATGGGTGTGCACTTCCCAACTCACAGTCCACAACACAGATACTACATAGTATACATGTATATGACATAGGTAAAGACTTCAGATATTAACTTCTTCCAGGAAAAGCAGCAATTGCTTAGCTCTCAAGGCCAGCAACGCATCATACGAAGGAATTGTGGTGCATAGTACCACTATACGTAAGATCCCTGGGAAAATAACAAGTATTGAAGGGCCTAAATTTCTGGACTCATGTCAGGATGARCACTTTCAGGCACACTCAGGAACTAGGCTCATCATACACAGTCTGGGTTTGGTGAGGCAAGGCATGCAGTACAGGCTATCCTAAAAGTTCACCAGGTTAGTACCGGGCTCCCACCTGTATAGAGCAACTCGTGTAAGGGAGAGGCTGCTCTGTAGTGTACCTGAGCTGGCTGGGCTGTGCAGAGGCTGAAGGCTAGCACGAGTCATGCCTGGGCTTTCTATGCCCATAGCACCTCTTGTGGCAGTCTGAGCTATGAATGCCCGTACATCCCACCAGCCCTTTCAGCAGATGATGTCTGGGCTCCTTCAGGAAGGCCTTTGGCCATATTGTCKGCCTGAGGTTGCTTTTATGACATTTCTAAGAGGGCAAATTGAGTGCATCCAGCTATATGATATACAAGTTCAGGAYGAAGATATGGGTGTTGTAAGACAAAGTTTTGTCTGGAATTCCCTGATGCCACCTTAGCCATCACCTGAGTGAAAACTTAGTATAGACAAATCTATTGCCCTTGCATGAAACATCATTTCCCTATGTCCCTTTGAGAGCTGTGTAGAGCTGATGGCATCTTATAGAGGATTATGGCATCAATGTCAAAATGCATATTAAACTTAACTCTACTTAAGAGATCCCAAAACAGTCAAATGTTTTGCAGTATCTAGTAGAAAAAAAAAAGTCTTATATGAACTAATTTTCCTGACAGTTTTTTTCTCTCATTCTTTTACACTTTTTATCCTGATCATCACCAATGCTTTTATTAATTTCATCCAGTGTGAAGCAATTTAAAATAAGTTCACACATTTGTTTGCTCACAACAACAAACACCTAAACAAAAATTTTTTTTGTGTAATTCATTTTTAAAAGCTGCACAATAAAGATAAAGCTTTCAAATAGCCTCATATGGAGTATTACTCTACTGGAAGCATCATGTCACAGAAACAATTTCCAACTTCACTCTTTCTGTGCTATGCAGCAATTTTCCACATTTAGTTTTCTCACCCATGTCTTATTGTATTGCCAACATCTGTAAAAGAATTCCCTTTACCTGCCAACATAAAAAAAAAAAAAACAAAAACAAAAACAAAAACCAGAGCAAAACACAGATAGAAAGTGTGTTTCTTTGGAGTTCTATTTATTTAAATTTATTTTTGCCCATTCAACCAATAAATTATGGATACAGATAAATAACATTTTAAGCTCAGCTTTTGACATGGACCAAGAAAGATACTGTATTTCCAGAGTGAAAGACACAGACTAAATACTTGAGTATTTTTAAAATCTCATGTCAACTTCGGATTGTATTAGAGGGAGATTTTTGTTGCCTTGCTATTTTATGTTTGAGTTTATAATGCTCCTTCTTCAAAGGGAGTCAAATCTTTTTGCTTAGTTCTATATATACACTGACTCAGCCATATGTGAAGGGCTCCCCTTGTGTGAGCTGTGGAGGGGGTGTAGGTTGCCTTGCTTATAGCATTATGCATTTATAATCCAAATCCCCTGATCTTCTGATTTCGAGAGAGGGAAGTGATGCATATAAATCGCAGGAAACATTGTGGGACTAAATTATAGCTGAAGCTTTTTATCTGTGGTTATACCCCACTCTTCCCACTTCATGCAAAGATATGGTTATATCCTTCATACTGTTATCTGCTGCAGACTCTCCGTGGTTTCCATCACACAGAATATGGGACACAACAGTTTAGTTATTTTCCTCTGTAGTCTATTCAAAGGTACTTTTGGTCCAGTTGCATACCAGTAATTGTTGTTTTGCAAGACCACAGCTTTGAAGAATTTCTGAGAAAAATTATAACAATTTTCTTAAAGCTCTGATGTTTTGTCAGGCTTTGATAGTAATCAAATTTCCATTTTAATCAAATAATGACACCAAAAGAACCAAAAATCTATTATGCAGTGTCTTGAAAATGGTCATTAGACGCAAGCTAATTAGTCTTGTTTTGAAAAGGAGCAGTTGGCTAACAAGCAAAAACAACAGTTCAAAAAGGGGAGGATTTTCTAAGTAGAGGGAAAACACACCAATGTATGCAACAAATAGTAAAAGAGCTAATTATTATCAGGAGTAAATATTGATCAAGGGAATCTCTCAGATTACTAGAGCCAGTGTAGTGTGAGAGAGCAAACACAGAAGTGAACTTTCACTATATAAACTGAAAACCTGGAGGGAATAGTGTTGACGCACACAAGTTAACAAGGGGGACTTGACAGCTGATCCACACAAAATAAGGGAAATGTAACAGACTTAGGAAACATTTTTAAAAAGCCAACAATCACACTTTCTTAATCCAGACACTATTAACTAAGTGCTATATTATCAAAATTAATTATCATCTGGCAAACACATCTACGTGCCTCTTCTGTTTATGCGCAGAAGCCTATAATTCTTTGAACCACACAGAGCATATAATTCCTGGTCTAATGTTATCAAATATTCCTAGCCCTCTCACAGAGTTTTTTCCTCAGCTGTTATTAAAGTGGGCAAGGTTTCCTTAAACCATGCTCATCACTCTTATTTCTGTAGTATCTGTAGAGAAGAAAGATGATGATGATTGCGCATTGCAGCAACGAATTTAGCTTCCGAATATAGYGTTTGTGGTTTATGAGCAAGTTATACCTTCAGTAGAGGGGGACAAACCATGTCTGCGGAAAGGAGACATTTTTGCCGGTAAGATGTCATGGATGCTGAGATATGTGACTGTCTAAAAAAGAAAGTGATGTCCTCCCTCCTTGAGGTAGAGAAAAACTTAAACAGCCACATGGTACCTACCAGCTAGGATAAAACATTAGAGCTAGCATGCAGAGATATGCAATCATACTTATGCCACCCCTTGAACAATAATTGGATTCAAATGATAATATTCAAGCCCAATATTTCTTGGCTGGCTTCCTTCACTCCTTTCTCCTATGTGCTTTTTGGAGCACTGGATTAGAAACAAATCTGACTCACATGGAATTTGAATGGGAAGACTTTAAAATAAAATGACATTGTGGGAATGGTAATTACTTTGCTAATSGTTATTAATCTAATCGTGCCTCTTCCCAAGACAATGAAATAAGAGGATTTGGTGTCCTCTTTGAATCACAGACAAATTTCCAATCCACCCAATAGGACTAAAACATGAAGAACACAGAGGCCAAAATCTCCTCTTAACTTTAAAGGGGTCAAAATTGCCATCATGTATCTTACACTTACTAAAATTGACAACAAAAAGCTATTGCTATGAAGTGAAATGGTACAAATACAGCTGTACTTATGTACTAAAAAAATCATATAGCTATTTTACTTTCCTCCCCGCCTTTCCATTTCAGCCCTACTATTTACTGTGATCTAATAAGAAAAGACAGTTAATGTTCTTGGCAGTAGGAGACACATCTGGATAGTAATGGATTCCTAGGGAGGAGCGATTCCCAACTCCATCATCCCATCACAGAATCTGTGAGGAAGCCGGTGCCCTACAAACTAGGGCAGTATATTATCTTCCCTTGTGCTTGTTGGCTAAACGGGGAAAAGGAATATTTTAAGTAAGCCCAAAATGTCCTGAACCGGGAAAACAACACCATAAACTTACTGTCTGGTATAATTCTGTGCGACCTGCTAGAAGGAATGAAGGGAGGAAAAGAGAGAGTTTGGTCTCAGTGGAGAGATGCCAGAGATAAATTTGTCCAACTATGTTCACAGCAATGTAAGAAGAAATTAGTCTCTCCAACCACCAAAAAACCCGAAYCAAAACCCAAAAAACTTTTGCAACAGCTTAACTGACATAGCTCTTTAAGTTTCTAAGAAAAATGATAGTAGGCCTGGGAAGAATAAACCCTAGTTTCTGCTAAACGGTAACCAATAAAGAAATCTCTATTGATATCAGCGGATGAAAAGTTCTCAGAACAAAGCTATCCTATTTCCAACTTTGCCAAATACTAGCATAAGTTTATTTTCCAAGGGAGCACATCCAAGACAAGGCAGTTTTCCTAGGAAAAATGATATTCTACTAACTTACGTCAAACAAGGAAAAATAACAAGCAAGTTTCTGAACCTTAAATACCAGGTCATAAAATTCAAAGGAGGAGAATACTTTCCTGAAAACCAGAAGAAACCGTGGCAGGCTTTCTAGACTCTTTCTGCAGTAGGAGCTTGTGTGTTCAAGGCATGTTTGTACAATATGGGAAAGAAGCAAGAATAAGCAAAGTGGTGACTCCAGGGAAACCATTGTAGAAAATGTCTGCCTTCTTCATAGTTCAACAAGGGACACTGTGCTTTAGGAAAACTGTGACTGGGACCTGCAGAAGCACCGTGTCTTATGAAAAAAACTTTACATACCTGAGCATTCAGAAGAGTACTCTGAGTGCTTTTCTGCATATTAATTCCTTGCAGTTTACAGTTCAGGACTGAAGAAACTTCAATATCTCATCCCAGCACATTTCAGTGCAGTATGTAAACACAAGCAATGTGTTTTAATTGGCAGTCATCAGTGACCTGTGCTATGACACTACAGGATGCAGCTGGACGTGTCATGAATACAGAGCAACAAGTTCAACACACATGCCATTGTGCAGAGACTGCGTGCCCGAACACAGAAATTTAAAATAGCCCTTGGATGTTTTGCAATCAGGCAGAGCGAAATCTGGTCTTCACTTACACGAGTGAACTGAGTTAGTGGAGAATGAATAGAGTATGCTTTTCCCTCTACTCCCATCCCAAGGAATCATCAAAAAGGATTCCAGCTTGAGACTCCCTGAGTGCCAGGAAGGGGTTCTGACCTGGAAGTTAGCGTTGGAGGTCTGTCAGGCTCCTAATTTTGTCTCCAATGCCATGAATTAGCATTAGCAAATACATGCGAGCCTAATATTTGTTGCGGAAGAGGGACATTATTTTATTTTCCATGCTCCCTTCAGCAGACCTGCATTGCGCAATGCCACCACTCCCACACCTTCAAGCAGCAAAGAACTGCAAGCTTATAAAAATGCTTCTAAGTGTTTGTTTCCCTTTAACCATATCCATCTCCTGTGATTAATATCAATCTGCCAGGATAATTTTCCTGCAAGTACATTATTTTCAATACTAAAATAAAAATTAACACTTAACTCAAAGCACAGACTGCTCTGTATAGGTCTACTCAAAAAACATTTATGCATCTATGTTCAAAAACCATGCTCCTGTTACTGAAAAGCATTCACGTTTTCGTTATACTTAATTTACCATTCTTTACAAATGAAAGCAAGGAAAGAATGCATATAGTTATTTGCTGCTTCATTTATATATAAAGTACTGTGTTTACTGTTGTTTTTGAAATAAGAGAATTTTCAATTTTTTTAGTAGTGGTTTTACTTGGCAATTCTCAAGATGGCAGGAAAACTAACTAGAAAACAAGAAATGTAGTTCTATTTGAATTAAAATGGTAAAATACAAACAGGTTTTTGTACAAAATATTGGTTTTTTGCTGAGGTTTTTGTTTTTCACTTTTTAAATAAAAACATGAAGRAAGTAAAGACAATTGTTTTCCTGATGAGCTAATGCTTATAAATTTTCTTTTATTATCAAGGAAACCAGGCAATTTCAGAAGGACTAACAAATTTTACTGAATAAGGTTGTTTCCATTAAAATACTTTTTTTTTTTTCTTTTCCTTTCTGAACTAATTTAATGAAATTTTCAAAATTTGGCTGAATAAGGCCATGGGCAACCTTAAGTTAGACCTACTTTGAGCAAGATTTTGGACTCTGCAATCTTCAGAGGTCACTTACAACCCAAATTTTGCTATGACTTTAAATAACACAGCTATTTCTGTTTCATTCTCTATCCAAATTAATTGGTTAAAAATATCCAATCAGGCCAGGTTCAGAAGCTGAAACAGCTACTTACTCCCAGTATCAGTACAACTATAATAAACTCCATATGATACTGTATCTCATGCTGTGGTCATACCCTTGTTTTCTTTCCTGCCTCACCTTTACATTTTTAAATTAACACCTATTTAATTCAAATTCCTGGCAAGTCCTGGAAGAAAAGCTTTCTTTGTGAAATATTAATTATCCGTATCTTCTCAACTAAGGATTGAAAATTGATCAATGTTAAGTTTTTTGGTTCTTTCAACAAATTATGACTACCAACTACATTAACCACAGCAACAGCTATTACTGATTATAAGATTACTATCTGTTTCCACATTCTGTATTAATTTATTGGGCTGAGACCTTTTTCCTAATTTTGAAGCATATAAGCAGTAGGAAACACTAGCATCCTAAAACTACGAACATAGATATAACCCAAGGCTAATTAAAGTACTACATTTTTGACTTACCGACCTGGTGACTAGGACGTGCTTATGCTTTTACTGGCATACAATGGATATATGCCAACATAGCTTGCCTTTTTTTTTTTTTCATAAACACAGCTGTTTGCAATGAATCAGTTCTTATAATTTCCCAACTGACCCATAATGAAGGAGAGCAACCAGCTTTAAAGCACCAGTTGTTAATATCCTTTCTTAATCCAGGTTTGTGAGGCTACCTTTGCAATAAGTGTATTTTGTGAATGTGAAACTGGAAATGCATGTGTGCATACACACCTACGTATGTGTATTCTTTCTACAGAGAAAAAGAAAAGCCAAATGTCACTGGAAGCAGCTGGCAAATACATGAAAATTACTAGATGAACCACCTCAAAGACTGAGGTCCAGTCAATAGTATGATGAACAAGTCATTAGGTTATGCTGTCCACACCATAATCTGGATATAATACAGACCCTAGGGATTTAAAAGCTTTTTGAAAGTTACATTCAATAATTATGTTGCTMAAAAAGTTTTCAACTTATTTCCCAGTGAAGACAACCAGGAAACTCCTGATGCCACCAGAATGGATAGCAGCAAGATTATGTTTGAAAGAAAAATTGCTTGCACAGTTCATAGCTATTTGACATCATACCTATTTATATCTTCGAGACCACGATAATAATCATGGAACTGAAAGTCTGAGTATCAGAAAAGAGGAAYACGCAAGACTAGTCTCATTTCTACCTTTCTCAGTTGGTTTAGTACAGACCATTGATATGTGRGCAGTAGTGTTCAGCTGCCAATTGCTACTCTGACAGGTTTTTCTGCCTTGAGAAGTGAAGCTACTTCTGCTACATTTAACAGATAAAGCCAAAAGTTGATACTCCTGAATAGATTAAGCAACAGTAACAATACAACATTTTCTGAAGAACATCAATATTGTTCCTGTGATTAAAAGAAGCTTTTCTAAGGCCATCTATAGACAAGTGTTATGTGATATATGCCACAGATTGTAACAGCTTAAATAGCCACCTAAGTTTATGAAATAGATACACAAATACTACATTTTGTTTGAAGTACTAAAAAAGGTACATCAGTCAAAAAACACACGTGTGTGGTATGATCTTCATAGTAAAGCTAGAACACAAAGGAGTTGTCCAGTCTTTGCCTGATCTTTTGCCTGTGGTTTCCTTTTGATGATCAGTGACTGATCATATTTCCTGAAGAACTACATAGCAGCTCACTTAAAGAAACTCCATGAATCACAGTCAGCAAGTTGTAAATGTTGCTGCTTTGAGGGAGACAGAATTCCCCCAAGATTCTCTCTTCTGACAAAGTTTGGATACCCGTCAATCACTTACCTTGTTATTTAATGGTACGAATAAGTCACCAGACAAGTGAAAGAGCTACTCAGAAAAAAGATATGCAATAAAAAAACTATCAGACTTCATCCACGCTGCAGGTCCAGGTCACAGTGTGTAATGAATCTGTATTTGTCCTGGTTTTGGCTGGGATAGAATTAATTTTCTTTCTAGTAGTTGGTATAGTGCTATGTTTTGGATTTAGTATAAGAAGAATGTTGATAACACACTAATGTTTTTAGTTGTTGCTCGGTAGTCTACATCCCAAGGACTTTTCAGYTCACATGCTCTGTGAGGTGCACAAGAAGCTGGGAGGGAGCATAGCCAGGACAGCTAGGCCAGCTGGCCAATGGGGTATTCCATACCATATGACGTCATGCTCAGCATATAAGGCTGGGGGAAGAAGAAGGAAGTGGGGGACGTTCGGGGTGATGGCGTTTGTCTTCCCAAGTCACCAATACACGTGATGGAGCCCTGCTTTCCTGGAGATGGCTCAACACCTGCCTGCCSATGGGAAGTAGTGAATGAATCCCTTGTTTTGCTTTGCTTGCSTGCGCGGCTTTTGCTTTCCCTATTAAACTGTCTTTATCTCAATCCACGAGTTTTCTCACCTTTACTCTTCCGATTCTCTCCCCCGTCCCACCCGGGGGAGAGTGAGCGAGCAGCTGTGTGGTGCTTAGTTGCCAGCGGGGTTTAAACCACGACAGTATTACAGACAGTTAATAATGTACTTTGTCCATTTTACTCGGGTAACTTAGTGGTGGAAGCAAGGACAACTAGGCTTTGAACTGAGCATCCAAAGAGGTCTTTTGAAAGTTTAAGTAAGAAGAGTTGATAATACTAAGAATTAAGTGCAGTGCATACTATAAGAAAAGTAATATATTTTTARCTGTCCCAAGAATGGAAATTTATTGGTAGCATTAGAGGTGCTATAAACAGGGGTGATACTGTGGGGGTCTGAAYATATTTGGCTAATAACCATTTTTAATATATAACACACAGCATATTTTTGTTTAGTTCTGTGAGAATCTGTTAATGTGTTTTCCAAGGAAGGGTGATATACCTCAAGTGGGAAGCGGTACTCTATAATGAAAAAAATTTACTGACAACACAAGTTTTGCTTCTATCTGCATGAATTGGGACATAATACTGAAACACAGTCCTGAAAAGAAAACCTATTAGTGAGGGCCCAGCATTTTTGTGACACAACAAGCCTTGAAGGTGGCAAAAATATCCGAGACACTTTACACATAGAAACTAATCCATGTTGGGTTGTGGGAATTCCTCTACGGAAATAATGTTTTGTTCAGGGGCTCTCAAGTAAGTGAAGATGGGGAAGATCCTTTATTTGGTATCACTTTCACAGATGGATTGGAACAGAAAGGAAGATCTGAGAGGCACAGGCAGGTCCCTTCTCTCAAAATCATTTTGACAAAACTCAGTGGTGAGAAATTACTTTATTAAACTTCGCATATTTTAAGTCAAAGGTAATTTTGGCAACAGCCCTTTAACAGGTGACCTGAGCTGTAACTCAGAAGGAAAAGCAAAAAAAAAAAAAAAAAAAGAAAGTACATACCAATGTTTCCTTTCTGACAGTATAATCCACATGAGCTATGCAAAATTCCCTCTACAACCTCAGCTATTTTCCAGGGGGCCAAGAAGTTGGAAAGTAGCCTAGAGGTAAAAAGTGATTTTTAACAGGCAATATCATACCATTATCTYAATGCTACAATAACGTACAATGTGATGGGAAATAACATATTTCTTCATGTGAAAATGTAACCATACACATTGTAGACTTCATTCAAGGAGTTATTTGGGGAGAGGCAGGTAGTAAGGGTCACAGTCATAAAACAGTTATACAAAACCATAGATGTCTCCATCAGATTTGATTTCCGATGTTTTAACATAGACTAACAGAAAGACTGGAGTTGAAGAGGGGAGGAAAAGATAGATAGAAAATGWTGAGTGGAACTTATCCTTTACCCTGAAGGGGAATTCTGTAAGAAAGGCATATCATATTAAGAAAAGCCATTATTCCCAAATCAACAGGAATCAATTAGCTGTGGATGATATGGTTGGTTTGGTCACCAGTTGCTGTATCTGCATTATTGTACATGTTTTTTCACAGCATCATTTAGTTTAGCAAAAAAGACACAACAAAAGGCAGTCTAAGTTTTATGACTTTGGAAGTACAAGGGTGAGACCTAAATTTCAGAAGGACCACCTTTCTATGAGCTTGTGGAAGAACATAAGCTCAGAAGACTCCATGACCAGAGAGAACAAACTACTTGTTTCAGTCCTGCAAGACTCCACTTAACTCTCCTTTCTGAACAGATAAATGAGTGACTGCATGAATGATAACTTAGTTCCGCTCTCAGCAGTCACACAGTGACAAAAATAGCAGAATTCACATTTAGTATTATTTTATATAAGCAATATCCTGGGCATTTAAAGGGAATGAGTCTTTTTTGTGGTGATTTGATCTGCCTGACACACACTGTGCCTTGAGAAACTGCAGGTTGGTCCTGTCAGTATGTGGGTTTCTAAGTCCTGCTTTCAAGAGCGTCTCCATTGCTGGCACTTACAATCTGGCCACAAGGGTTTCTGCAGCTCTAGGTACACTGGCACAGCTATGCTCTCAGAGGCTCCTGCTGGACACACGGCACTTGCTGACAAGGAGTTTTGCTGCCTGCAGAGCTATACCACCTCCTACGTGACAAACTAAGCCACCGAAAAACCTCCTCTGTAGCCATAGGTGCATCCATGGTTTTTCATGCCTTTGGAGATACATGATTTTTCCCTGGTCCTGGCTAAGGATGCAATGCCAGAATAACTTTACTTTGTGCTACCCCTTCTGAAAACTGACCCTGTCTTCTCCACAAGCTAATGCAATTGTTGGGAGACAGAGAGCAGGAACAACAGGCTTCTATCTTTTCTTGACCCTTTTAAAGGACTTTCTCTTGCTGTGAGCATTCAATAGGCTTTTATACATTACCGATGTTAACAAAGTAACTCTCTTACATTTCTACCAGAAAGAGATGGATGCAAAGAGTAAGTTTGAAAAACTGTATGAAGCTGAATCAGATTAAAATGTTTACGACCCAACTTCACATGCAGTATCCTGAATCTCTGTTATCCCAATACTGATCTGAAGCCTTACTCTTCCCATTTAGTGGTAGATCGTGAGAATTTTTATCAGACTGGATATTACAATAATGACATGTTGGACAGGGACAGAGTTATGAAACATTCTTTTGGGTGGGGTTTATCATTGCAGTGGGAATAAGGAGTAGCAGAATTTCGTTAGGGTTGACTTTAAAGTACTATGTTGTGTATCACATGCAGTGATTTGTGAGACAAACCCACATATTAAAAGCTACAGCTCTACCAAACAAGTACTTTTCGAAGTCTAGTAATAATTTAAACCATATAACCAAATGTTCCAGTCCATTCTGATCTAGTTCTGTCAGACATTCCTRAACCATGCTGTAAAAAACAAAACAAAACCAAACAAAAAACCACCCACCAAACCCAACAAAAAAACACAAAACAAAAAACCCCAAAACACCACCAAGAAACCTAAAGGTAATCACTTTGCAAGCCTTATTTATTTTGTTATAAAGTAAGGCTTTTGGAAAGCTTTCAAGACAATGCTTATTCTTGAATAAATGCCATTACAAACTTCACAAATGTATAGGATAGGCAAACCAATTTCTAAAGAGAGAACAAACAAGGATCCAGCTGAACAAACCACAGTGCCCTACTGCCCCACTCATATCCCTTGCTCCACACAAAAGCCAGAAAACAAATTTCTTCTGGATAAAGTGAATGCTGACTGATTGCCTTTTTTTAAAAAAAAAAATTGCCACCTTAACAAAACCTGCCCATTTGCTCTACCCCTATGTGCAACCAAGATTGCTTTTCTGAAACACTTTCAAATTCCACTTACTGCCAGGATAACTGAATGTTTTATCTATTAGGCTTGAATCCCCCTGGCCATGACATTATTCAAATACTGCTGATACAATGGTCTCCACATACAGCTGCTTCTGCTAACACATACCAGGAAGAATTCTATTGTGACAGCTTATGAAAAAATTTACATAATCAAAGGAAATGTGGTAACACTTTATTTTAAGTGTCCAGTAACCAGTACTTCATCACAGCACAACACCTACAGGAAGTGCATATGACATCCACATGGGTACTAAATGAATCCATTAGGATTAGTGGTATTAAAATGAATACCAGATGCATTAACAAGGGACTGTGTAAAACAAAGTGCTGCACAAATGTTTGCATCCCAATCCCAGCTTTCAAATAACATCAGCATATTACCCTAAAATCATTACTTTGCTATTCTAGTTCCTTTCCTAGGGASCTCTAATGATAGTTCTTGCCCTACAGTGAATTCATATTGCATCTGGCACAGGAAATTTGGCATTTCAATTTACATAACTGTTTTCAGTTGCACAAATTTGCTGTTCCCTAATTCTCAGCGTACTTTGGACAACAGTTTTCAATGCTTGACTGAGAGAGCAAACTCTGAGCCAAACAACTTTTCTTTCCCTCCCTCCTCTTCCATCAGTAGGTTCTCGTGCCTTTTCAAATGGAGATAAAGGAAAGTTAAATGTCAGATTTCAAAGAATAGTTGTTGTCCATCATTTTGCCTAGTTCAATTCGGATAGCTGGGACTGACTGACAGAGACTAGATCATGTATTACAAGTGAGAACTGCAGTCTGGGTGAAAATCCAGACACCAAAAAGTATGACATTTCCCAAGAAATAGCGTTGTTCTTTATGTCAGATCAAAAGAGAGAAAGATAAATGATAGTATTTCTATGAGACCAAATAAAATCAGTACAGCTTTATTATTAACTGAGTTTCAGCTGCAGCTATGGAAGGCAGATATATGTCTCTAGAATATGTACAACTCCAGGCTCTACACTGCTGGATGTTGAAGGAATAAACTATGAGTGAACAGTGACAATACACCATACACAATCTGTGTGAAATATCAGTGCGGGATTTAGAATGCAGACAACAAGGAACAAGAGGTGCAGGTGGACTGGAGAGGAGGGAATGCGACACATAGAAATAAATCACATCAAGTACTAAGAAGGTGCAGACCCTCTAGCTTAATCTAGTGGTAAGTAAAGTCCTCAGAGTRAGTGCTTGTAAATCGAGGGAAATGCCATCATAGTGTGACCCAGGGTTTCAACTCACACACTGAAGATATTTACATTTCTTGAGAGAGAAATAAAAAGCTGATACGGGGACATTGTAGAAAACTATCGCTGTGGAGAAGGAGAGGAAGGCTGAGCCTAGTGAATTTTGTTGCCAGTGTCTCTGCCATTAGGAGCAGCAGTGATAAAATTATCTCTCTGCTTGCCATTGCCATCCCAGGGTTTACAAGTACACTGCTCAATTTTCTGACATTGGCTGCTGTGATATATTTGAAGCCTGTCATTACCCGCCTGTGGTAAGACCCCTAGTTTTCGTAGCAGTGCATTCTCCATGACTGAGTCTGGCATCCAAGACGTGAAAAAGAGAAAACTCTGCTTCTAAACAGGGCATGTCCTGGAAGGAAGCCAGCACTATCTTCATCCGGTACAGAGGAATCCACTAATAGGAAAGATAAAGCCACAAAAACGGTCTCTCCTAGCAGCTCCCAATGAGATATGTGGTTCTCCTTGCTGAGGCAACAGCATAGAATTGATAAGCAACAGAGCTCAAGGGAATAAAGTTTGCCAGAACCACGCTGTCTCAATGCAGAGCCACGTCCAGTGCCTCCTGGCCTTTTTGAAGATAGCAATGGCAGACAGAGGGTGGGCTGGGGACACAGAGACAGCAGGAATTTTCAAGTGGAGGAGAGAGGAGGAGCTGAGCTCAGTGAAGTGAAACACAATGCCCAATTTCTCAAGTACATCTTAGCCACAGAAAAGACAGGAACCACTGGTCTATGCAAATCCCTTCTGTCATGCTGAAACCTTCTTGGCAGCCTGGCCCTTACTTTTTTTTTTTTCCTGCTTTCATTAACTGCTGCCACCATTCCACCCACTACAGCTGTTCAGCCATCTCCTGTTGCCCACTCACGAGTGTGTCCCAGTTCCTTCCTTCTCCTGGCCCTTGTTGCTACTTCCCACTGCCCAGAAGGAAAATGTGCCAATCTTGGGATCAGCAGGTTTGGGAAGAAATTAAAGGGGCAGATTTGACTTCTCAGCCATACAATCTCTGTGACAGAATTAGATAGAAAGCCACAGAAACACAAATTGCAACTGTGTGTAGCATAATCATGGCTTTCACAGATTTTACTGCTTGATTTTTCTCTGCTTGTTTACAAACTCACTGCACAGAATAAATGACCAATTCCATCTGGAAGGCCAACCAAAGTAAACAGTTTTAAGAGATCTTGAGACAGTAATTTTGAAGAAAAAAGACATTGTTTTATTTAAGCACTCTCCAAAAGSTGGTATGGTATAAACACATATAGGTTTCTCGAGTTCCCAATAATTTAATGTAGAGAGTGCACTCTGGAACACATACRTAGATGCATGTGTGTGCAGTGCTGTGGACTTACTGTACTCTTTTAAAGTAAGTACAAGTTCCAGTTTACATCAGACAGTTCTTTCAATTATGATGCGAGAACAAAATATTCCACCATTAAAGCAAAATACCATAGAGTGTGAAGGAATTGAAGCTGTATTAGTTGCTTTATCCCTGTAGTTAAAAACAAGAAAAATATATCCAAACCCCAGAGTCTGTGTTGAGTCTACTAATGTCACTGCCAATAAGAGTTAAAATTTCAGTTCCTATGTTTGTCTTCTTTGGATACATTTCAGACTACTTTTACAATATGTGTCTGACTGGGAGGTCTAAAAGAGAGCTGCCAAACTTCTCTTCCCCTATACTCACAGAACTACGAATAACCACCTCTTCCTTACCCCTCCCACTTTTTTGATATTATTGAAGTAAAAATAAATTAAGTCAGTCAATTTTTAAAAAGAAAGGAATAGGACAGAAAAACTGAAGCAGTTTTCAAGTGTTAGCATTTTAGAACTACTAACAAAAAATTAAAACAAATGAACACTTAAAATGGCTGCAACAGCTTAAGGTGTGCTTCTGTAACTGAAATTCAGTTCCAAAGCCTTCTGTAACTCCAGTGAAGTCAATAGGATTTGGATGAATATTATGCACTACATTTATAAAACGTATGAACAATCACACTACTGTCTACTGTTCAAAAGTTTCTACAATTTTAGCTTAAAGAAGCTTTGAGCTTATAAAACTGGAAAAATATGATTTACAATATTTCATTAGTTTATAGATGCTTTAGGTCTTCGGGATTATGCATCTCCATGTCAGTTCATATTCAGTAAACACAATTCTATACTTGATCAAATCCTGATTCAGAAATGGGATAGGGAGAATTCGCTTTGAAATACTCAGAATCCCCCCCCCAATTACCATTTCAAAAGGAGAGCCTGATGAAATAACCTATTTTATACCAATATTTTGGGGTAGAAAGAGATAAGATTAAACAATCATAATTTTGTACGTTAAAAATCCTGTATATTTGAATTACTTACATAACGTGGTCATGGAAGTCATAGTCTGCTTTTAGACATGAATTTAAATAGTTCACATTAACTTCAAAGTAAGCTGTGTGCAGGCACTCACAGGCAGAATTGCAAGGGAGAATGGTCTGTTTTCCTTTTTATGACTTCTGAAGAGCAGGTACAAATCACAAAAAACCCCATTTGAGTCTTTACATGGGTCTCATTCTCAGATCTAAAAGCTGAGTGTCAAGGAGAGTATTTCACAAATCTCTATTGCATTGCCTGTTGCTTTYTCTGTAGAAAGCAGCTGCTAATAGTTAATCCATTTGGTGTTACCATGCTGTCTTTTTTGCAGCTGTCACAAGGGCAGCATTTTCA
The DNA here is from genome assembly GCA_030449065.1 of Oceanodroma leucorhoa. NCBI lineage: Eukaryota > Metazoa > Chordata > Aves > Procellariiformes > Oceanodroma > Oceanodroma leucorhoa. The sequence continues at coordinate 4,514,408 of JASVER010000053.1, forward strand.
AGATGCTTAMACAAATAGTTGGGTTTAGTAGGAAAAACAGGGTATAGTTTGAAGGGCACTAAACAAGTACCAAGCCAGTGAGAGACTATTTTCTAGTCCAGAGCCTAAAACAGACACTATCAAATACTCTTGGTTTCTGGCTTTTTAATACTGAATAATTATGGCTTGAATTCTTCCAAATGGAAACAACATCAAACATTTAATCCTGCCTTTAGAAGGTTTTGATACTGCTTAGCAAAACCGTTGCACCATGTACACCTCACTGGAGCCTCATAAAAGAAAAGTTAAAGAAACAGAAAGAAATTCCACATTGCTCTCTAAGGTTATCCATTTTGCTTCTCGTTTATTGTTCTATCATTCTAGCTATTATTATTTTCTCACTTCTTATGTAAGCATCATATTATTTTCTCACTTCTTATGTAAGCATCACCTTCCCTACTTCCCACCTTATACAGGTTATTATAACAAAGTGTTGGCTTACTGTTGGAGATTTCAAAAATTGACCCTAAACAGGCGTCAATGCATGACTCTTGAAAAGCATTTCAGCAGGCACATTCAAATGATCTTGATGAAACAAAGTGGAAATTTTTACTAACCTTACCCAGAATGAAGTGCTTTAGTGAAAGACAAAAAAGTGATCTTTTACYGGAGAAGAATGGCAAGAAGAATGCCACCACCTGAAGGTCTGTGGCAAATGAGAGCTCTAGTTATAACCTACATTCTTTTCAAGCTGATCGTTTCATTAGAGGAGCGCTAAAAAACGAAGGTGTCATTCTAAACATGAGCAAAACCACCAGCCAGCTGGGGCACTGCTTGTGGCTGGCTACTGTCTGCCATACCAATGCTGACCGATCTAACCTATATGGAAGACAATCTGAAGTTTGAGAGAGCTCCTTGCAGAAAAGAGAGTTCTTCCAAGGAAGACTTAGTGCAAATGAGAGTTTCAGTCTTGTTTCCTTAAAGCTCTGTTCGCTTTTTGTGCTTGATTATTCCTCCAGTACTTCTCTTCCCCTAAAAGATAAATGACAGTCTTCAGGCTGCTCTAATCTGTGGTGGCTGACATTGACCCAGCTAGAGTCTGCTACAGTAGCCAACTCTCACTGTCACACCTGACTGGGAACATCATCCCACCGAAGCATTCACACAACAGGAGCTGCTTCATTGCCCACTTCCTCATCATTCACCATCTATTGATTGCAGCTCCTGGACTTCCACACTTTTCTATGGACAGGCCATCAAGAACGGGAGAAGACAGACACGAACATGACCAAGGAACGATATGATGGTCAACCCCAAGTTTTGTTCTGGAGCCAACTGCATCAACAGAGACAATGACTTCAGTGGCAGCCTACCAAATTCAATATATTTATTATTAGCAAATTTCATGAGCTTTTTATATTAAGCAGGCTAAATTGCTACAATAGTTCTTCCTGACATACTGTCAGTGGCTCAGCACAATGCTAGAACTTGGAACAGCAAAAAGAACAACGCAAGACTCAAGTCCCAACAACTGTTTTGCAAAAGAAAGATGGAAAGTCTTTAGAAATCCTATCTCCCAGAATCCCTCCCAATCCCAATAGAGAAGAAACATCTTTTCCACACAAGATTAYACTTACATGCCAAAATAATTCAAAACAAAAATATTGTGTCATCTCTTGAGTTGTAAAAATGATATAGCTGCCAGTAGATGAAAGAATTAAAGCAAAATGAACAAAATTATTAGCAGCAGACAGACACTCATGTACTAGCAGAACACACCCTCATGGTCAGTAGTACTGAAGTTCTAGCGCTAAAACTGCCTGGACTATAGCGATGCATCTACTAATAGCGAATCACTGTCTAGATAGCCATTTACACTCTCAGCACGATGATCTCYTGCTTTTCCAGTCTACACCATCTTCAGCTTTCACTTCCCAAGAAATTTCAAGTGCATGGAAAAAGGAATGTAATAGGGCAACACCAATAGTCATCAGATATCCAACATATCAAAGTGATTTTTGCTCATTACTTTAGATACCTTCTTGATTACAGAGAGGGCTTGACTTCTCAACCTGTGCTGTTTAAAATTAGTTCTAAAGGCTCATACACAGAAATTGTTATTTGTTGTACAGTATCAGGACTAACCTTACAATTACTTGCTGATTGATTTTATCCTGGGCAAGGAGAAGCAATGGTCCACTATAGAGAATTCTCTTGAGATTTGCCCGTGGTTCTTATTAAAGTTCTACATTTTAAAGGATTGCCTATGTTTTTTCCAACAGTAAACTGCAACTGCCTCATCCCTTGCACCTTGATATTTACTTATTTATGTTAATCATGGGATGCTCCAGTTTACTAGAAATAGATAGGAACTCTTTCAGTTCTTTACATTTTTTCAGTTCTTTTTTAAATGTTAAAAAGCTTCTCTGCCATTTTCTAATTCTTTTTACCATAAACAGTCATGTTCAGATATTGAATATTCTTTTGAGATTTTTTTGTCGCTTGTGGTTTTCYACTCCAGCTTGTGAGCAGTTTTGCAGATGGTATTTATTTCGAAGCTTAAGTGAGGTGATCTTTTATATTATTACTGTTCATGCTTGTTCATAACTGGCTTKCTTTCAACAAAATACAGTATTTGTGTGCTCTGTTCCACTAGTACATAATGTGCAAGAATTTTTCTTCATAAGAGTCAGGAATCCTGGCCAACTTCAATCTCTCTATATAAACATTTGTCTGCACTGTTCTGTTGTTTATCCCAYTCAAAGAGAGATGAGGTGCAACTGGGAGGGGTCAGGGTGAAGAATATAAATAGCAGCATAGACTATTGCATATAAGTTAATCAATTAAAATAGACAGGAGTGGGTCATAGAGAGGGTGATGGTCACGTGAGAACTTCTSAAAGATATTGAAAAACCTATCTATTCAAAGGAAATAGCTTAGACTAACAAATTACATAGGTGCTGTTGTTTTAAGTAAATCAGCAATTAAAACTCAGTGAATCTATTGGTATACACAAAGTCAGCACTAGAAATTCAACCATATCGAAATTCAGAACAAACCCAGAAAAAACAACACTCTGACTATAGGTGTGGTCAACCTTGAACCACAGTACTCTACCTTGAATTCCCTAGTGTTGGGCTTTGTCTTTTACCAATACGAAATATACATGCTAGGGAATACAATACCCCTAAATTATTTGTCTTTTCTACAGTGCACCAACCACTAGACGTGAGAATAGTGAGGAAAATGGCTTTGTTTCACCTTCTGTAAGCAGTTACACAGCTCTTTTACATTTCWAAGTCAGAATTTCCTAAGTGTGATACCTTTGGGTGAAACAGTTTGCAAGTCTAGCACAGCTGGAGTGAGAAATACTTGTATTTTGTCTCAACCCAGAGTAAGGCATGGTGGGGAACCAATAGAGAAGMGGTGGGGCTCTGAAGATACCCGTCCAGGTCTGCGGTGTTTTCTACAGAGAAAGCAACAGGCAATGCAATAGACATTTGTGAAATACTCTCCTTTACACTCAGCTTTTAGTGACTGTTGATTGCTGTGGAGATGTGAATGTCATCTGGGAACACCTAGGAGTACAGAACCTGCAAGACTTCTTTGTTGCTACAGTGGCCATTCAATGGGGTATGCCCCTACTTTCCATAAGTCATCCCCGTAAACACAGTGCAAAATGACCTGGGCACTGAGTGCTTGGGTGTCAGCTGGAGAGGGACACCGAATGCACAAAGATGTGATAAATATTTTAGGTTTCTACTCCYTCTGGCTCCAGCCTCAAAACATTAGTAGAGCCAACAGTGACAGTTAAACATCACCAATCTTTTGTTTTTCTGTTCAGGACTAGGCTTCAATTCTCAAGAAACACTGAGCATGTGGAAGTGCTGTAAAACCTCTCTGCAGATCTGAACAGAGAAGTCTAACCAAATCTTATCTATAGCCATTCTTCCATGTAATATGCCTCTATTCTTTCAGTTGGAGGAGAYATTTTCTACAAGTGCTTCATGTTGTAAACCACCGTTGTGCTCTACCCCAGAAGTRAAAAGTAGGCAAACCATGCTGGAAGTCCCCGAGTGAAAGGCAAGACATTAAATACCTGACAAAGTACTATTATTCAATAGGAACGATCAACATGCCAAGAAACACAACATACTAAATTCTCAATTTAATAGGAGTTTCAGAAGCAACTGGAGAAAAAAGATCTCTTGGGGAAATCAATCCATTAACYTTGCACAACACAGCAAAAGCTGTCTCAGTTTTTAATCCCTAACTTTCAAGAAACATGGCTACATGAAAGTGGTAAATGATTGTGTCAGAGCTARAACTAAACAAATCTCAATGGAGTTCAAGATGTTGCAATTTCYACTTCCTGTTAGCCTGGCTGGTGAGGAAGATGCGTCTGCCTGCAGTACAGTCTGACAATCACATGCATTTTGCTGTRGTTTAAATTAACTTTTTTAAAACTATTCTTTTCTGTGTTTGACAGACTAGCAGCATGCCTATGGTCCTATGTTTTGTTTGAAATACAGGAGGGAATTTCCATCCCTTTTGACTTTTTGAATCTCATTCAGAATCTAAGTCATTTACTTTTAYTCATACTCCCGAACCTCTGTAAGTTATCTTATGTAGACTTGCTTACATCACTTCCCTGTCATCAAAACATAATTTACATAGCATCTGCTCCCATTCACCTTTGTTTTGTCCTGAGACTGCACTGGTATATATATATATAAGCATATACATATAACTGCACTGGTGTATATATATATATATATATATAAGCATAAAAACAAAGCGCCAGTTGAAGTTCCAGTTGCTTGGTTGGTGGGTTACATCAACACAAATTCTTTGAGACATCATGGAAATAGGTGCCAATAGATCCTAGGAAGCATAATGAAGTATAACATTGCCTGCCATTCATGCATCAGTTCAGTGTACTTGCAATGATGGCAGAAAGTGTAAGAGCATGCTTTGTTCATTAAAAATTTTTTTTAGAAGAATGAAGAGATTTTGTTTTGGATTTTTACATTTCAAGGTCATTTACTGCATGTCTTGTCATATACTTGATGTCTCACATTTCATCATCTTGATCATGACTCTCCCATAGCAAGCAGCCCCCCTCGTCACAGAGTCATACTGTGAAGGGAACTGTCGAACTTGATTGCACCCAAGAGACAGGATGCAATTCATGATATTATGAACATCATTGTTGATGTCAATAGAGAGTCACTGCTAAGATAAAGCTGGCAGATGGAAGCCAGACAAATCAGAAATTGGAAAATACTACAGTTGGCTGCCAGTGTGAATTACTTTCAGGTGGTCAGGTTCATCCCTAATTAAGATGGCACCCTCAGCATGCAATCCTAATGAGCCCTCAGCAAAGGCATAATGAGYCCTAATTCTCAGCTTGCATAGTTACATTTCTCAAAGTGGGTTGGTTWCTATGCAACAAGTGAGGCATATCAAGTATCTTGCATTTGCTAAGTGAAGTGGGAGTCAGATGAGATTAAAAATTTGATTAGTTCATTTGTGTGTGCCTGTTTCAAAAAAGTATTGGAGAAAAGAAAAGAAGGAAAGTTCACAATTTATCCTATCAGTAAGCTGGGGAAGTTTTGTTAGTTTTGTGGAGAAGTTTATCTTAATAGCATTTGAATAGGTATACAGTACACATGATACACAAAGCTTCCTATAAGTCTTTAGATTACTCAAAAGCAGATCTCAAAGCCCAGAGAAAAAAAATGGACTTCCAGCATGATTGCCTTGTAGTTAAGTGAGCTTTATAAGAAAGTTTTAATAAGGAAAGTTGACAAAGTAGTATAAAAGTTAGGTCTTTTGTAGGGATGCATGGCCAAGAGATTATAGGGCTGGCAGGAAGAAGACCTGGCCATTCTTGGCTGAACYGTAGAATTGTTCCATTGACTTTAGAAAAACTTATTTTCTCTACTGCAAAGAGAACCAACTAAGTAAAAATACATATGCAGTCTCAGTTGCTGTTTTCCATCTATAACACCAACATAGATTCCTTGTCTCATGGGCATTTTATGACAGCTGTTGTTTACAACATCCTTGAGCAAACCAGCCTTCAAAGGTGTTAGTTAACATGATACGGTTAATCACAGACAATTCTAAGGCACAAATGTTTGTCCAGAAYCTATTTGACATATTACTTTCAAAACAAAGCGCCATTTTGACTTTAAAACCTATTTGAGACCTGTAGATGCTACTGTATATGAATAAAGAATGAAATTAATATTTTTAAACTCTGTGGGTAAGAAGAGCAATAGAAAGCTTACCTTCCCTGACAGTATCATAGTAAGCCACATAATGATGGACATATCTAGTTTATCTTATCACATAACAGAGGTGGCTAAGTAGCACCAAGCAACAAGTCTTTTAAATGTGGTGTCCTCCAAAATGTTTGTTCATAAGACAATAATGAGTTTTAACAGGCATCTAGATTACAACCTACTCAAATGAACTCATTTGGGAGTATCCGGATTATAGGTATAGTAAAAGATTTGCATGGCCTTCATGCTATATATAAACTTGCTTACATTTCTTGCTCTGGTCATAAACTTGCTTACATTGCATTTTGTTAAAAAGGTTTGCCTGCTTCTGGTTATGACTCATTAATATTTTCTTATAGGTACCACTACTTTGAGCATTTGGGAAAAGACAACTCAGTTTAGTGAAAAACATGAARTACCAGATGTTCAGCTAATGTGAATCAATGTTGAAGAAAACCAGTCTGGCAAGGAAAGYTTTGTTACTATGTCCAGGCTGGTGTGTGTAAAAGTACAGAACTCAGCATAATGGGGCATCAAATTCCATGGCAACATAGGCTGAAAATAAACTGGTTGATTTACAAGAAAAGGTTCCTCCTTTTTCTTTCCCCAGTGCCTCAAGAAGCTGCCAATTTAAGATGTCAATGCTACAGAGTTCCTGGCATTCACACTACTCTGACCTAACACAGGTACACTGAATGCTGATTTAAGAAACTCTCATCCCTTCTTTTGCCATAGACCAATCTGACGTAACTATTTCATCCTCATCATGGGAAAGTCAATTTTGTAAAGGAAGATCAAGTTTGATGTGTGTTACACAGCTGCAAACTTATCATCTTGATTTGATATTTTCAAAAGGAAACAGTTTATTTCCTTGGTCAAAAKGACTCTTAGTTTTGAAATTAAGTTAATTTATGCCTCAACTAAAGGTTYAGTAAAAACATTGCGGGGGAAGGTTGGCTTGACAGGAGTGGGGGTAAGTGTTGCAGCACCGAAGAAAACCTTCCTGTGACTACCAGAAAGTACTGTGACAGTGATATACAGACATWGTTCAGTTTACAATAAAAGCATCAGACAGGAAAAACAATGCAAAATGATTAGAAAAGTTTTGTATGGACACTGAGCCAAGAACTCAGATTCTTGTGATACTCCAGCTAGGAATGGAAGGCATCTTAGAGGCATCTTATCATATCCCAAAGGCCAGATCAAGTGTGCTTAACTAGGCCTGAGAAGTGTTTCCTACCCTGCTCCTAAGAGCTGCCAATGGATGGCAGTTCTTCAGGGTCCCTAGTGGTTCCCTTCCAGTCTTCAAATGTCTCCAGCTCTACAGACACAGCTACCAGTAGCTTTACCAGACCTTGACCTTAAACATTAGCCTCAGAAACACTGAGAACGCCTGAGAATTCATGTCAGATGTCTGCTGAATCTGTACACAAACCKTGCACAGTCTGGAAGGTCCTAGAGCCACACAATAGCTGCCAGAACAGGTCATGCATAGTTTTAGCACAATTTATAAAATTAACTACGCCAAACACATTTTGTTTGTTGTTGCCAGTAAAAAACTTCCTTCTGGTAAACAACACTAACGGAAAACGTCAATGGGATAAGATGGCACAAGGCCATACTTTTCTGTTACAACCATTTGATAGAGGGCTTACTGCCCTAACCACGTTGTAAAGACTGCTTGTTAGGACTACTTGTTTTCCCCTTGATGAAGGCCCTACTTTGCCTGCCTCTAGGCACAGACAAAATAAGTAACTATCTAAGCAGTAGGCAGGTAGCCTGCTACACAGTGAGGCTAGAGAAGGGTTGAAAGGATTGCTTGGGCACAGAAGAGGTACCATGGAAAAAGTCTTGTCCTCTGCATTGCTTAGACAGGATCACAAAAAGCAGAAATAAAGCTGTTGCTTTTGCCAAAGGATTTTAGGATAAGTGGGGTAGCAGTTACTGCAGGGAGATGATATCCCAKCTCAACAGCAGCAGCTGTCACTTGTGAGTCCTCTTACTCCATTTCCCTAACAACAGCTGGAACAGCAAACCTATTTTTTTCCAACCTGTATCTCAAGTTCATCTTATTCCCTGTCCCTGGCTATGACTGGAAGGACTTTGCCCTTTATCTTTAAGACCACAAAATTCAATACACAGCTGAAAGGCTCTGAGAGAGATCTGCTTTGTGGGTAAAGGAGAAACAGTGTCAGGGTAAATAACATTAGCCAATCTCATTTTTCTATCCATTTCAAATAAACTTAAAAACCGAGCTGTAACAACACCACTCTTCATAAGCAACTAAGTAACTGAATCCCATCTCATAAAATTAAAATTATGTAAATAATTAGAAGTATTTATCTAAGCAAGCTGTATACTTTTGAATGTTAGACATGTTGCTGAACTTTACCACGTAGGTTCCAAAGATTAATATATTTCTACATGGAYAGGGGTCTAGTCCAAGGTAGACCTGAATTTCACTGAATGACCAAGGATGATGCAGAAAAACCTCCAGCATTCTTGACATTCCAAAGTTTATAATAGCAAAATTTTATTAGCATCCCCAAAATTGCTTTCTCCCAGCTGCATGTTATAAAACCAATTTGTRATTCACATAATTGTAATCTCAGTTATTCATAACAATTAACTGTTTCGTTAAAAGGTTATTTACTGTTGGRATGATAGGATTTATTACCAGTTGATAATATATTTATTTATAAGTAGAGAGGGGCAAAGCCATAGGGGATTTCAGTTTTAGAAACTACATGGTCATTCTTATCTTCTTTCTGCCACCTCAGATCCCAAGCTATTCAGGAACAGATAAAAATACAAAAAGTTCTACTGGCTCCAGTTTTTCCTTATTGATCTATAGTAGTCTTCTCCTTTTAAAAATGTTTTTTTCCTACCTTTAGTACTACAATTATGACAAAAACTAAAATTCTAGCCCTTGCATCACAATAATGCAAGTTAGAGGATTCAAGGCATCAGTGCTGCAGAAATGCATATAGAAAGAATGGCATGAGAGTTTGTAGTGCATATGGCAAATGCCCTCATCAATATTTCATTAGTTCCAGACTAGGAGAAATCAAGCAAGAGATGACTCCAATACATGATAGAAATATTAATTGCACACAGGATCTAGTGTCCCACTACAGCTCCTCAGTTTATATCAGACTAATTGGACCAGCTATTCACCTCATAAGGCTCAAGAGAGTAAAAGCAGCTGTTAAACTTCCCTACTGAGGATCATAACCATTTTTCTCATACTTCCATGGAAGTGCTTGTTTGAGAGAGAACAAATGCAAGCTCAGATGGCACACAGCCACTAAGAACTCTTACCAATCATCATCACTTTAGACTAGCATCATCTAAAGCAGAATCAACAACCCAATCACTCCTGAGCAGCAGAACATGGAGAGCAACAACCCCTTGTGCCTCCAAATCCCTGGCCCTGTGGTAAGCACAGTTTAACTGTGGGGAGGAGCAAAACTACTATCCAACTGTGTCCTTAAAGCAAAGCAGACTGTAGTATGGTACTGGCCAGGCTGGAAGAGTGTATAATGCCCAGAATATGACAACTACATGCTGCTCTGCATTTCACTGCAGGAAAACATCCAGAGATATTTACTTCCACATAACCCTAAACARTTTGAAACTTAATTTATGCACCTATATAAAAGAATCATCTGGAAACTGTGCCACCACTCCTACACGTTCACTTTGCAGAGGCCCTGTTAGCAGTGAAGTTTCAACTGTAGCTTCTCCTCCAGATGAGCAAACTTTCAAAAGTTATTGTTGTAGTAGGAGAGATCAAAGGCCTTGTAGCAGGTGTTTCAGCAGCTGTTCCTGCCCAATTTCTGCCCAAACAATTCACAGCTGGCTATGAAAGGGCCTGCAGAATTAGCTCTGAGAGCTACTCAGAGTTAAGGGAAGTCTTAGTTTCACTGACTCAGGCACTTGGTTTGTTATGGAGGAAGTAGATTATTATTACATGACATTTTCTATGTAAAGGGACAAGGGAGAACTTTTCTGCTCAGCACCTGGTTAGCTAAGGACTTAGACTGAACAGCTGTGCTGAATCATTCTGAAAGGCATCGTTCTGTCTGGCCAGAATACATAGGAACACTTACCTCACAGGGAACAGAGCTAAGTGCAAAAGTAGGGAAGAGAGGGAAAGGTCCAAATCCTTTACATGGTACAGGACATTATAGCTCAGCTGCAATCAAGAGAGRTCCACTGACCTGATGTTACTGTAATGGGGTGCTATAGAAATAAGTAAACATGTGCTGAGTACCAAATTTTGCCTGCTGCTTGCTAGTGTCTCTTAACAAATTGGAAATTGTCCAGAAAACAGCCACATGGAATGGAAAATAAACCATACAATGAAAGAATGAAACTCAGCTTTTCAGAACAAAGGGGTTTATGTGTCTGTGGTTTATACATTTTTGTTTGTTTGTTTTTTATGGGCAAAAAAAATTTCATTATGAAGATGCACAAAATCCAAAATCYAATTGAAGACAGACAGTTTGTGTTGGAAATTCTGCACACATTTTAGTACTGATAATAACTAACAAATCCTTATTTAACAATGAGGTGAATTCTCCATTGTCTGACATCTTTAAATAAATTTGAGAGGTCGTTTAAGCTATGTGCTCCAGCTTCAACAAAAGCTTTGGGATGGTGGAAAGCATTGGGCTAAACTGCCTCAGGACGTGTAAATGGATGCACGGCTCACTTCSCATCTTGGAAAACTGTTTATACTGTCATAAGAAAACCACATAGTTGGAGGATATGCACAATGCACACCTGCTGTCACAGCCATCCTTGGGAGACTTAGAAGAGTGCCCCTACTCACTGTGGCTGGCATAACAACATTGTGTTGAAGTAACTGAGTATTACCCCAACGCACAACAGACCCGATGGTCAGTACACACTGATGTGATTAGCATCCAACTTTGTGCTAAAGCTATAAAACCCCTAGACCTTCCATTATGGAAACAATTTTAGTAGTAAAATATTTGCTTATATTTCCATTTGGGGAAAAAAACCAAAYCAAAACAAAACACAAAAACCAGAGAATTTTTCCTAACAGGATCGAATTTTCTTGGAAAAATAKGGTGCTGATCTAACATTGCTTTCCTATTTAAAAAGTTTCATTTTGGCATGAACTCTGAAATATTTATTTTAAAAACTGAAATACTGATTTGAAATGAAATATTAAATTATTTCATTCCCAGCAATGTCAGCACCATTGAAAGTGCTAGGTAGAGATTTTCCAAAATGAAGTGTCATTGAAAGCTTTGACAGAAGGTTSTGATTCGACAAAGTTACTTTTTCCAAACAGGAGACAAAAAAGCATTAGAAAAGTTATTAACTCTGCTTTGAGACCTCTGGAGTCAAGCGGTGGTATATAGTCTTTGACTGCAACTGAGGAAATTAAATACAGTCTACACTCTTTAAAAGRTAACATTTTTTTTTCCCCCCTTTAAATTTTATTTTTGCAAATTTAGCACACCTGCAAGGAGTCAGGAGTACCATCCTAGAAGCTGACCTCCTTTCSCTAGAGAACAGTTTGAAAGCAAGGAAAAGCAGAGTTTGCTTCCCTTTTTTTTTTTTTCCCCTGATTTTGAGCAAATCAACCCTCACCTGGCTAGACCATCCGCAGTTATGAAAAGACAGCTCAGTGCCCACCCCCTTTCAACTTCTTGGTCTACTTTCTAAGACACACAGGAAATAACATTCTACATTTGAAGGAAATGACARGTGGATACTAATTCAGGCATTTTAAAGAAAACAAGACAAGTCGGCAAAAAAAGTAACAGAACCAACAGCGAAGAAAGGTTTGCTGACCCAAACAATGCTAAATCGAGGAATGACTGTAAGGGAGCCACCAAAATCCTGCAAATGAACGCTAAGGTCAGGGATATGGATTCTATCCCAAATAGCACAATTTCCTAACCTTACTAGCATAGCATTTCACTTAACCTCTGTGACTGAAGTAATTTAACCACTTTTATAATACCGAGACCTACAGATTAAAGTAACTTTACATGCTATGCATTATTAATGARAAATATCAGATACTAGCCTGAGGTTTGCATGACTTCATGCAGTAGTTTTACTCTTGGATTGCAAGACACCTACACTGCAGCTAACCAACCAACCCCAGGCAAACAATTTCAGGGAATTTCTTCTTTGTCAAGGCGTTTCAGAATGTTGCTCTCTTAATGGGTTAAAACAGAAACTATGACACATGAAAGGATAACTATGATATCTACTTCACACAATGTATAAAAATTACCTTTGGATTTAAGCCATGTGTGCACARAATTTATATGGGGGTATATTATAAATATATAAGTTCCTGGCACATTTGTGTATTCAAAAGAGCTCAGAAGGTTTTATAGTTTTGTACATATACAGCACAGACTGTTTGGGGGGTTATTTTGTGCATCGTAAACAAGATAAATAACCACCCTTTAATTGCTTTGTGAGCCATAAACAAACATATAATTCAAATATTTCAAAAGCTAAAATACACTACATGAAATRGGGCCTGGAATATGTTCTTTCACAGACACTTGCCAATTTTCCAGAGAAATAAAGGGGACTGTATCCTCTGCTCCCACTTCCCTAGTTACCATTGCTGGGTGTGGCATGAAGTCCATGGCAAATAACAGTGTTAAAAAAAAGGTAAAAAATAAAAAAGAAAAGAAAAAAAATAAAAAGGAAAACCAGCCCATTCCTGCTCTATTTTCTTCTTCCAGATTCACCATTAAAACCAGCCCTTCTCATAAAGTAGCACAGACTTTCTCCTTTTTGGATACAGAGATATATGACTGAAAATGTAAAAGCTGAACTCTCCATCTCCTTCCCCCAGTAGCTAGTGAAAATGAGTTACCTCTTTTATCCTTCTGTTTTGCTCCAGCTGTTTGGCCATCTTATCCCCAACAAACTATTCAATGAATACTTCAAAAGCCTTTTCCCCATCCCTTCCCTCAAATCAATTCACCCTGTGCTTTAAATTAATGCTGCTGAATTGGTTTCACAGCTGAACAGTAATGTCAGAAGTAAACATGGCTAAGTTATGAGGGCTGAGGCTGTTTAGCCTATGGCTCTTCTGATCTTGGCCAACAAGTCATTACACACCAACACCATCTTCCATTGGGCTGGAAACAAGACAAATCCGCATAGTTTTGTACCAGTTACATGAGCCCAAGAATCTTCAGCATCCTGGATCTTTAAATGCATGGCTTCACAGGGTCAGGAGACTCATTACCAATTTATAAAACCCTCCAAGATCCTTAGAGGAATGATCAATAGCTGTGACAGTGCCATTATTATTATTACAAATGTATTGCAGTTTGGCAGTGTTGTGCCTAGTAGAAGTGAGGGAGAGTCATCTAATAGGCAACTATATTATGACCTGAGGCATAGCATGACTTATCCAACTGTCAAATTTGAAGAAGTGCTGGCTACCTGCATCTCATGCTGAAGTCATCTCTTGGRACTTGGCTCCATTTGTAAGGAGTATAGGACTTGCAGGATTGAGCAACAAGAACAGGGTCAAATGAGGCTGAAACAGTGAGATTAGAGCAGTGTGCAGGGAAATGTAGAGCACACTGGATCTGTACAGACAGCTGTAACAGCCCTTTTTCTTCTATAAGCCCTACTTAGGACCTGCTTTGTTACAGCTCCCAAGGAGCATGTATTTACACAGCTACTATAGCTAGCACTAGCTGCCACAAAGTGAAAGAGGCTTTTTTTGTAACTTGTCTCAGTCTATACAAAAGAAGCATGATGATGCATAAAACAGATACTTGACATTAGCCACATCAWATCCAAAGATGAAATATTGCCAGATTTAAACCTCAGCCTTACAACCGGATCTGCTTGGCCAGAAAGGGCCCTTGCAGTATCCAATCAGAGGTTTCCTCTGAAACCAACCTTTCCTCACCCACCCCATGCCCAGGACATCTGCTATCAATATTAGAAAACATAGTTTCATAGTAGTCTGTCTTATTCACATGAGTTTACCTATGTGAAAGCAGCCTTTTAACTGTCAATCTCAGTCCTGCTGGAGTTTTATCCTAAGAGAATTKTTCCCACACTGATTCAACTTTGCTTCCCACCTTCCTCCCAGTAAGCTAATGGAGTTCTAGCTGACTTCACTACTCAAATAAAAGAGTAGAGAGAGAGATGAAGGCAGGGCAGTGGCTTCAGCCTTCATAAAACTGTTGCCAGTATTCTGTAAGCGAACTGTCTTGATTCCTCCAGACAAGATCATCAAGCAGGAGACTGATGGGTAAAAGRTACGATGAGCTCTATGATGGCTTGCCTCCCTTCTGCAGAGATCTTGGTGCAGGAGAAGGCTTCACTGAACCCCTTACCACCACCCATGCTGAAACAGGAGCATGTGGTGGGTACAGTCTTATAGTCAACTCTTAACAGTATTCACATCCATTCACACTGTCACACTGAATCTCATCTTCTTGATCTCTTTGTTCTTTACTTAATAGGCAGACCTTTTAGTTGAGCCCACCCTTGCCTGTGTAATAAAGTCTTTAGTTCAGTTCTGAGAGTCAGGATCAAGCAGTTTCCCCAAGGTGATCATTATACCTCTGAGCGCCTAGAAGAACTTGTCATTTTACCAGGTCTACCAGTACTGTTCCTGTCCTAAACTGAGGCATCATGCCTCTCTCCACAAGAAAATCCTCCCTAGGCATTTAATTTTTTTATACTCAATACTTTAAAGTCATCCAAAGCTAGCATCTGCTGCTGCTATAGTAACTRCAGGAGCAAGGATGGGGGCAGCATTACAAGCTTCCACTTTACTGCATCTGGATTTTAAAATACCATGCACAATTATTAACTGCCTACCCTGGCCATTTCCTTCATTTATTTTGCTCAGCCAAGCAGGCCTTGCAAACCTGAGGTTGAGTAGCCTCAGCAGCACCAAATGGTCAATGATTTATTAAGTCAAGCTGTAGGTGCAGTAATGCTCACCAGGTGGCTACTAAACAGGCTTTGTGAAATAAAACCAAGGAAAAGAAAAAAAAAATTAAAAAGTGGTCTTTTCTTGGGATAGTTTCAAAAACTTTAAATATGCACCAGAGCAGGCACACACTTGTTTTTGGGTTTTTTTTTGTTTGTTTGTTTTTGGGTTTTTTTGGGTTTTTTTTGTTTTGTTTGTTTGTTTGTTTGTTTGTTTTTAAACAGTTTGACATGTGCTTTGAATGCTAAACAGACATAAACTTGGCATTTTCTAAGTCAGTATAATTCTACAGTGAAGGAGGGGGAATATATTAATGTAGAAATAGTCACCTTTCTGTGTGGAATGGCATTTAAGTCTCATAGTGAAATGGTCTTACATAATKAATTACAAGTATAAGCCAAAGGCCAAAGAGGGCTTTGATCGTGCTTGAACATACATCCCAAGCTGCGGTGACACAAGGTAACTGTGAGGCTGAATAATGTTGCAGCCAAGAAACTGGGAGAAGTTGAAACAGAGATACGCCTTTTTTTTTTTCTTTGCTAAACACAGCAGAAGCTGCCACAAGAACATGTTCCAAAAACTGTAAAACTGTGGAATAGGAGTAAAGATAAGRAAGTGTGCTCCAGACTGAACAAAACACATATTTCAACAATCAGAAAATGGCCTTTTCAGACAGGTCATCTATCTTGGRCATATAAAAAACTTAGACAAGGTAGCCTTAATACCTTGGAAAGACTATGGTGGATGCCAAATGTTTAAATTTTGATGCTCAAAAAATTTTTATATGGAACTTATATTTTTCCAGAAGAACAAAATATTAAATCTTACATTAACCTTTTGTTCATGTTTCTCAACAGCTATAAACTTGGGAGGAAAAAAATCTTTAACTAAGAAGTACATTGATTAAAGGAGTAGTAAAATAAATAAAAGGAAAAGGTAACAAAGAAAAGAGAAGAACATACTGACAGTAAGACAATAATAGACATTAAAAACTGATATAAATTTTGATTCCAGAATAGTTTCAATGAAGGAATAAGAGAATTTGTTTTTACAAACATCACTTTTTCCTTTCTTTCATACTTCTTATTTTAGTAGTACCTTCCACTGTCACTAATGTTAGCTGGTAAACAGGTTGGCATGGATCAGCTCTTGATGGGTCATCCAAGAACAGACAACACCCTCTTTAGATGGCATCTAGTTTTACAGACCTCTCTTTGTCCATAGGTCAGACTCTTTGGCACACTGTGAACCTCAAGAAATCATTTGTATAAATAACAGGAAGAGAGACTATTTCAGTGTATTCAGCCACAGTGTATTTCCATTACCAACCGTCCATCCATTTTTTTATGTTGCTTGCTAATCAGCACTGAGAGAAGACATAAAGACTGTCCCGTGATCATCTATGTATTACACATTATATGATCTGCACAAGGCATTTCCCACAGATTGGGACCCAGCAGCACTACAGCATTTCAAAGTAACATGTGCAGAAAGCATGTCTGATTACAATCAGAGAAAGGTYTCTTACTGAACCTATAAATAGGTCACTGAATTTGCCAAGCTACGAAATAGGTAAGCTCTGTTTTAGAAAATTTAAACATTTGGGATCCACCATAGTCTTGCTAGGCTCCACATATATCATCACACCCCAATATACTTTTATTACCTCTTTAGCACAAAAGGACTGCTTTCCTTCTCTTGCCACTGGGATTACTCCATTGAACTTCCTCATGTTGTATAGTTCCTTAACAAGGAGCAAAATCTGAGCTCAAAGATAAAGAAAATGTTTGGTCTATAGTCTAAGGCTCTAGTCCAGGAACATGTGGTTAGGACTACCCATGTTCAGGAAAATACTTAAGTATGTGCTGAAGCCAGACTGATCTCAATTAGATTTAAATACATTTAAAATGTCCTCCTGAATGGAAGCAAGAGGAACTCCAAGTAATATATCCCTCAACCTGCTGGGAGACCTACACACTTCAGAAAGGACTCACAGATGTGCTGGGATCAACTCACTTGATGATCCTTCTGGGAAAAAATTCCTAATGTAAGTAGTGTTAAAACAGTATCTTATATTTTGCCATCAGCTTCTCTTCTGTCTAAAGTAATAACACTGATGCGATATTAGTCACTGTAAATATATTACTTATGAAAGGTGACAGATGAACACTCCTGAGTAGGAGCAGGTCTTCAGCAAGGATTTGTGGAGATAGTAGTGAATCTGTGAATATGCCCAGGTCATAAACTCACAGTGTTTAATAATGTGAGATATGTATAAAGAAATAAAAAGTATATATAAAYATATGTGTAGATAAAATGTGTATATATATGTATATATAAATAAAAGCACTGTCTGCACCAGAATAACTTTCTTTCCTGGCCTCCACTATCAGTTGTCAGAGGAATGACATCTCTCACTGATGTGCCAAGCAATGACCCCTTTCCCCCTTCCCAATTTCAAATAAGGAATATTATCAAGTAACTTGTTTACCTTTTCAAATTTATGACGCACAGTAAACCAGTGCTGCCTTCTGCCCCTACTAGTCAAATCTCACAGAAATGGGTTGTCACAGCTGACAAAATTTCTTTTGAAAAATGGCCTCTTTTCAACTAAAACACCCAAATTACCAGTCCCAGTGGAGACCATAGCATCACCCTGGAGATGCAAGACCATCAGGATAAATAACCAGACAGAAGGACACTCATCTTAATTCTCAGGCAGTGCTCTGTCATCTTCTGAAACTTCCTGGTCCTGGGAGATTTAAAGTACTAACTAGATAAACTATAAAAGATGGCAAGGAATGATCTACAGTGACTTGCGCATCTTTTTCTAACCATAAATAACTTTATATTTCATTTCTGGCAGCATGACAAAGCAAGGAGGTAATGAGCCATTATGGAAAACCCATCTGTTGCTCATAAGGAGAAAGGCTTTGTGCTGGTAGATTTATAGAGGAAAATTTTCAGTGCAAGTCCCGTTATTGTTAATGAGAATTGCACATCTAATTGCCCGTGCTGAAAGTGTACCCCATTATGTTCCTTCACTGTCTAGATAGCTATTGTGTGCTTCAGCAACAAGAGAAAAATATTATCAAAAGAAAACCCAATGTTCAAGTGATAGTGACATTCAGATGATGGGGGAAGGGAACATGAAGCAGAACACGGGMGACTGGGAGAAGAAGAGTGCAAAAGTACTAGTCAAAATTTCTGATAATACAACAAAACCACTAAAAGATTATTTTTGACATGCAAGTAGAGAAGCTATTTAATACCACAAAACAAACCAGGGAAGTGTAGTGCACTTGGTCTTCTCAAAAATCCATGTGTATTCACTCTTCTTGCCAAGTTTTGTGTATTAACCCTCAGATTCCCAGATAGAATGCCAACCTTGTATTGTTTTACTAGATCACTCTTGAAAACTGCTCTAGAGAGGGTGCCCCAGGCAAAAGCATCCTATCTACACCTACTTGACAGGGTTTTCAGGCTTCTCCAGAGCACTGGAGACTGTCTTTGGGTCTAGAACACCCTGGCAATGCCTTTATCTTTCCTTTTGCCTATCATTTATTTAGCTCATGCACACACACTGGACCCCAYCTACCAGTTCTGCACCAGTTTGCCCAGCCCCAGCATCCCACAGCAACTGGAATGGGGCAAGAGGCCAGGGGAGAAGGAACCTGGGCCAGTGGTTCCACCTAGACCTTTGGACTATAAGTCTTCTCCACTTTTCTTCCATGCCTGTCTCTGCCTGAACTTGCCAGTACCAAAGGGCAAAACAGCAAGTGCCCAACCCCAGAGGCTTGGCCCTGCAGGCACCTGAATGAGCAACTCCTCTCCCCAGCTCCAAGACTCTTAGCCCTGGAGACACTGACATACCCTGTGGTTTCCTGCAGCCATTTCTCTGGTATGGGATCTGGGGCCTGAAGGACCTATTCCCTGAGGCAGCCAAGAAGCCTGATCTGATATTATGAGAGTTCACCAACACCAGGAAACATGAAACAGGTGGAAAGAGAAGTGTAAGGAAGCAACAATAACAGGTTCCTTCTTGGTTTCATATTTGTGGGAAGGACTGGTAAGCACCATGGGAAGAGGAAATACAGGGGAGCGATAGCTTTACCCCAGTGAAGTGAATAAAAAAACAACAACCCCAAAACATATAATATTTCTTTCACCAAGTACCACACATCTAGTCCTAGCAATAGTGAAATAACGTTACTGTTACTCAGAACAAAATAATTTTGCCCTTCTCATTTAAAGAAGAGTGTGMAAGGAACAGGCCCTGTAGCCAGACTGAAACAACAGCAGTACATTACCTTAGTGATATCCAGATATAAAGGCTTTATACAAGACAAGGCAGCTTTAAGAGAAGCTTCTCTGGCTGCAGCCCCCAGGAGATGCCTCTCCTCCTCCAAACTAAGTCTCTGTGTCAAAAGCACTGGGCCTTAAACAACACTGATCTACTAAATTTATCTTTCCAAAATACAGCTACAAAGGACAATCCACCACTTAAAGGAAAACAGAGCATTGTAACCRTTCCCAAAGTTTTCTCCATTAATACAGTAAACTGATGTCACCCCAGGTATGTTCTGGGTATGCTTCTGATGGCTTGATGACCATCAGAAAATTTATCCTGCTGCAACTACACGATGTGGATACAACTGAAGTTATCACTGAACTTAGCAARGCAGATATCTAAGTAACAAAAGCAACATGACAAATCAGACAATGCACATATTTTGAAGAACTGTTGTTCAACAGCCTTTCCTACTGGGAAGCYTCAAATACTGTACAAACATGCCTTTGCTTTGCATCAGCTCATGAGCTAGAGGTGACATTCCATCTGCTATCCCTGAAACACAGTCACACCTGGAATACACAAAATAGTCTGTGAAGAAATCAAACTGAATCTGCTGAATCTAACTGAAATTGCAGAAAACTGTAAGTAATCAGGACATAGTCAAGAGTTTGGGCAGATGACTGTGTTTGACATGAAGTACCCTGTGGGTCTTTAGATACCATTAGTAGCAACATTATCTGTATTAATTTCCTCACCAGGAACAGTTTAAGAAATAGTTGTCTCTCTAAAAGAATTACTTATTGATTCAGCGCTACTTTAGGTGGGTGATTGCAACATCATCTTTAAACATCCTCTGCCCAAGTACTAGTTCAGAYTACTCCTTTGGGAGCTGGTGATAATAGTTTAGTATGGTATGCTACAACCAGTGATTTTTAGGAGGACTAGCGGTCCTTAACTGGATGAGGAGCTTATAGAATCACCAAAGAGAACAACTCTACATTGTTGTAAGGGTTCTCTAGTTAAAGGATCATACTCCTTGCTAGCTTGTGAAGACCATATGCGCGAGCTGCAGCTTTGTGAGACAGTTTTGAAAGAAATGCTATAAAGAATGAAGAGAGAGTTATTTTAATGTCTCAGCCTGTATGTATGTATACATGCAAGCATGCACAAGCCCTGAATTTATGAAAGTTGGATTTCGTCTCAGAGATCTTTCGCTGGGATATGGTTTAAAAATGAAGATAAGGGCTCAGGGAAGGTCAAGACAGCATAAAGAGAAACAAAAGAAAAGTTAGACAATCAAAACCAACACRGTACAATTTAACAGAAACCACTTCACCACACTAAAAGCAGGAAAGGATGCCATGTCTCCAAAGCACACATATAATGTGACTTTAAAGAACAAAATTCCTCCAAGAGAAAAGGATAGGAATAAAAGGCCCAGGCTGAGCTGTGATGTGGTACATCTCCATGTCAGCAGATTTCAAATGGCACCACGAGGAGATCTGGCACACACTTTACATAGCATCCTGCAGAGCTCCCGTGGACAGAGAGGGAGTACACCTTTTCCTAAAGGCATGAAGCGTGCCTTTACTGTGCTGCTATGGAGAAAAACAGGATGGGAAAAACATACATTTAGGTAACAATCTAGCTGCAGGGTAAGACCATGACTGGAAAGGGCAATCCTTACACTTCAGCTGGCCAGGGTGCAAAGCTCTGTGAAATTTCCCTTTCCTTCCTGAGTCTGTACAGCTGTCCAAAGTCTCCATGCTGCCTGAGCCTACAAAAAGCAGCAGGAAGCAGCACTCTGCCTGGAAAATTCAGATTTGGATGTACAGATAGTACATCCATAGCACATCCGTTTCCCTACTTATTTAGACTTATGCCACATCTAAATTATGTGCCAGAACACCTATATGGCTCAACATATATTCAATTCTTTTGAATATATACAGTTATAGGAACACAAAAGGACAGATCACTGGGTTTAAGAACTGCTTTAAGATTCCTTCTAGTATAAGCCATAATGCCTGTAGCAGGATTTGCTGTAGCAGTTCTACCAGCGTAACTGTACCAGCAAACCCCTTCAAATTAGACAAGACCTTATTGCACCAGCAGAAGGCCTAAAATTGTTTTTCTCGGAAGACCTCCTCTCTTCCATTGCACATCTCTCTCACTAGGTTCAATTGCTGTCTCCCTGAGGACCTGCGATRTGTATAGGTTTTTTTTGATCTCTACAGGCCTTGAAAGCAGCATGATCAAATGGATGACTGAGGAGACTTGACAGGTACGCAGCTGTGTGCTGCAGCTCCACTGCCCCCTGACTTCCGAGCTCATCTGTCTCGCTTGTCTCACAGCACATAGACAGGAGGAAACAGGAGATTAAAGCCACATTACACATTACTAAATTACATAGGAAAGAAAGCAGATATCAGCGGAGGGTAGAGATAATGCTCCCAAGTAATAAGGTAGACAACAAATTCTGAGTGTCCCTTTTCTCTGATTGAAAGGAATCCTCCATTTCATTCTTCTCTGGATCTGCTTGGGTATTCTTGTTCAGGTTTTAGCAATTTTAGGTTCTTTAAGGCCAAACAGATTAGTTCCCTATTAAAAATATGATAGCTAATAATCCTTCCAGAAATTACATGGTTATCTGTTTACAAATATTATAAACAACCATCTGAAAAAGATTTTTTTTTTCCTGAAGAGCTACTTAAGCTAGATCTGTGCTGAAGAACACTGTAAGCTAAAGAGATTTCTCCCGGATTTAAACTGACTGACTCAATACCAGACACAATTTAACCATATAGGCATAAAGCTTGGTACAGGCTAGCTTACCCTACAGTGAAGCATCCATGCAGGCATATTATAGCTGCCAAATGTTCAAAACCAGTTTTMCTGGAACAATTTTGAGAAGACACTGTAGCTCTTTGGCTGCCTGAGGGAAGGGAGTAAAGAATTGCACATACCTCACCAGGAAATTTATATGAAGTTAATATTCAAGACAGTTCAAAGCCTATGTCCRGGGCTCCAGAGTTCTTCCGTATGTCATGTTTTGGCTTCCATTTCTGAAGGCTGTCCCTGCAGGGTTTAACATTGCCTTGGACTTAGGAAAGCTAGACTGTATAATTGCATGTACAAAGGAGAAGATGGACAGGAATCTGTACCTTGAGAATGATTCTAAAAGATATAGAGTTTCTGAGGAAACAGAGGGATTAACAAGACTAATTCTTTTATTGATATGGTTGAGTGCAGCATATATGTCCTGGTTGCATAGCACGGTTGTGCCTGCACAGGCAGCTGGAGGACTGTACGCGCGGCGTTGCCCCACACACCTAGCTAGCTGTAATGTTCATGGACTCCACAGACTGGATCAGTGCAACAAACAGGTGGGCATCCTTGAGGGTCACTTTAGAATAGGCAAACTGGTGATTCCAAAAGCCTTCTGTATATCTTCTGTCATGCTATCAGGAGCAGATTATTAGTTTCTTCCATACCTTTGATACCTAGTGGAGATACACCCACTACATTTGGCAGGCTAGCTCATAAAARACACACTTATACTTAGAGCAACACCTTCAGCAGGTTGCACTTGTCTCTTTTCAAAAACAAAACAAAACCCCCAMAAAACCTGTACGTCTCCTTTTGAAAATGCATAGTGAAAAGGCCCCCCATTTTAATTTCATTTTGTAGATGGCATGRCTGTGATCATAAGCTGACAGTCAGACTACTGAAAGTGTATAACATGCACAGTGGCAAGAACAGTGTGCTCAAACCAACATTCCTGGTGAAAATCTGGAAAAATAATTGATTTATAAAGTACTTTACCTTGCTTTACCAAATGAATATGAGGGGGAAAAGGATATCTTTACGTAACCAAATTTGAATTAGTCTTTTGATTTAAAATCCATCCACTGCAAAACATTAGAAAATACCTCGTAATGCAGTTGATTATCATTTGATAACAGAAAGCTCAAATTCATCAGGCAAGAAAGAGATCGATAGAAAAAGCACAAAGTAATTTGGACCTGACTGCACAAGTCTGGTTATTGCACTGCACACTTCAGTAACGGTGGATACATCCTCCAATATGCACTCCTTCTCTATGCATTGATTTGACGAAGCATTCTGCAGGCCAGAACTAGCCAGCATACATTATACTGGTTAATATGTCATACAATTGTATTTACCAGCTTGAAAGAAACTTCTTCATTAGACCTTTCTGCTTTTGATATCCTAAGATTTTAATTAAGCAGTGTCACAACAGGGTKTGCATTAACAGACCATTGGCACATGCCTTTGGAGCACTGTGAAGCACTGGACCAGAGACCAATTACCTTCTACCACCCAAGCAGTACAACAGCAGCCCATTAATGCACACCCTGGTGTGGCCTGTTTCAATTAAAGTATATTTGTAAAACAACGAAAGGACAGGCAGTGTTGAACCACTGAGAAAATCAGATGGTTTTAGGCTAGGAGCCCGCTGATTATTCAAACTTTTAAAAAAGTACACACTGAAATTCAGTAAACAAATTGCCCAGCTTACTTTGTTACACTTCATAGTAAGAAATGGGCCTATTAAGAGTACCGAATGTTATTTCTATCTGAAYGTAGAAAAAACAGAAGGAGGAAGCTGTGGTGTCAGCACTTCTGCTGTCTCCATTCCCCCAAAGGAGGCTCAGTTTCACGAATTTGGCAGGGACAACATGGAGGAGAAATAGGCTCCACTCACCCCACAACAGGGTTTATCCATGAGAGGAATGGATAGAGTCCATCCAATTACATAGCACAGTTAAATTCACTAGGAACTTAATATCCTTCCTGGGGTTTTTTTGCTTTTACTACAAAACCAATTTTCTACTTCYATAAAAATTACAGGCATGACTTAAGTAAAAGACATATACACACTTGGCAAAATATATTTTAACTAAATATAACTAAATATCCCAGGCACATCAGGCAAGTCTTGTTTCCTCACTGGCTTTCGCTTCCCTCTTCTCTCCCCACTCCTTTTTCATCTATTCATTTATGTCAGAGACTGTTTAGGTAAGCATGATCCCTTCTGCGGTGCTCATACAGCCCCAGATAGAATGCCTCCCACTTCTAATGGCGTGCTTTCAGCTAATTTAACACAAATCACAGATAGATAAATATAAAGCATAAACCTGTGGCCAACTAACAGAGTATAATTGCATGTTACAGGAGGAGAGCACAAAGCTTTATTTTTTGACCACTTCACTCTAACTCAAGCGAGCAACAATGTCAACAAAGGCCATAACAATATGAGTTGCAGAAAGCACAAAATAAGGTGGTAAAAGTTCCTTGCTATGAGTCTCATTCAATGCCTATAGAAATCAACTTAGCCTAATAGGTTAGGATCAAGCACTTCATAGCTACGGTGAAACTATTGCCAAAATACAGGGTGGAATGAATCTGGCAGGAACATTAAACGTGTTGAGCCACATCCTAACTTACTATCTACCTACCAGGGTAGGCTGAGAGGTGATGGACTGGATGATCGTCTATAAATATTTGGCAACTAGAAGCATCAGAAAAAGGACTAGTTAAGTAGCAAAAGGGGGTTATAGCTAGTAAACAACTAGGAATGAAGGTAAACAAAGTGATGTTCTGGCTGAGTGTGAAACTACGTTTTTAAAGAGAACAACTGTGGAGAAGTTCCCTGTAGGAAATTGTGGTTTTACTAGCCAGGGCATTGAAACGCATCAAAACTCCAAGAAGTAATGTTCTATAGGGGGAAGCTGGCATTCATAGGAGGATGAAGTGGATGGCACAGAGCTGCTTTTCCTTCTTCATTTTCCCATGTTTCTAAATGACTCATCAGCCCAGACATGTAATGAAGTGAAGTCATATACATCAGCTACCTTCTCCCAAGTCTCARAGGTATAGCTCGATAAATCTGCAGTACAGCTAGTTAGTTACACAGACARCATTATAGCCTCTAGAGATTTTAACTACATTATTGCATGTAGCAATTGGATTTGCCTCCRTATTCCAGGATCTACCCGAGCCGAATTTGAAATGAAAAATGAGCAATGTGATGAAGACACATGGCAAAATGATGAGATATTGTCCCTCCTATTTTGTTTTCTTTCCTCAGGGTATGATCTAATAACTCTAAAAGCAGATGTCATCTCATGTCTAATATTCTTCTTTCTCTCTTGCTGTAATAATGGATTTTGCCAGTTCTAATTTCAAAGCAACTGCGACGTCTTCTAATCTTGAGTCACTGTTTAAGTACTAAGAGAACACAAGTTCTTCTTCTGCAGTTACCCATTGAGCTGAATGCTGTGCATACTCTCAATTCTGTATTAACAAACTCCCAATGCAGACAATATGCTGCCAGACCGATGGACATGGTTGAAATATTGACAATTAGATACCGACTTCTAATCAAAAGTGCAAACATCAAATTAATTTCAAGCACATTTGAGCTCATGGCCCTGTTTCTCCAGCTACTAATTCTCCTGGCCTCTTATCTATTTTTATGGAAATCTATTCTGGGATTGACAGACTCAATCTCCCTCCCATCTTTTCACTTTCCTTCAAAGGAAAGATCAATCTTTCAATTCCAATCATAAGGTAGTCAGAGAAGATTGGTAAAGAAGCATCTAAACCTTTCACTAGAAGCAGTAAGACAAATCTCTCCTATTTTATCCTCTACCGCATTAAACAGGTTGTCTTGTAGGGCTTTCAGGATCACTTAAGAATCAAGTTCTATTCTTCCTTCTCTTTTCCAGATGAAATGATCCTATCATCTGCAATTTCTCTTTAGATAAGTATTCTATCAAATTATTCATCAAAAAGTGTGCATATATATAAAAAGTATAAAGGTAATACATAAATACACTGAATACACACACACGTATATAAAGAGATATAAAGTCTGTATCAACAAAAATAGATATGTATATCAAATATGTGTATTATTAAATGTATTAAATATGATTCCTAATTCAATTTCTTTTTAAGGATGAAGTCAAGAACAGCACATTCCAGATAAGGCAAACATATTTCTGAGGAAACACTATAACCCATTTCATTCTAGCTTTCCTAGAAGCTCTGTACACTGGTATCTACTGTCGAAGTCTTAGTGTTAGTTTGACTCAGACTAGTATCTAGATAAAAAAAGGTGTAGAGCATTAAAAATTGAACTCAGAATAATATATAGTAGAGTTTAATATTTATGTTGTATATTTTCTATTTATAATACATTGTTGTTACGGATAAGATGTAAAACTGTACAATTCTTATTAAAGGTTAGTAATATCTTACCCCTTATCTACCTCCAGAGAACCTTTGAGTCAATTTTTTTGCTCTCATAATAGGTTCCTATTCAGAATGAATCAAGGTGTTAGCATCTGGCTTGCAGTAAACATATCTGATTGAACACTGCATGTACAGCCTTCTATGAAGATTCAGTTGAACATTTGAGGATAACTACTTCATTCATAATGCTGTTTGCTTTCTGCAAAGTTTCGTATGATTGAGAGTTGTTACSATATGGAAAGCAAATAAAATATTCCGCAAAAGAGAATTAAGTGTGCTTTCCATAAGCATTTGTGTTTATAACATGAAGAAAAGATACTAAAATTTGAATCAAATCATATCATGTTTAAAATACTACTGTTATTTTAGAGATGGGGAGACTGTTGGAGTGATTTTATTTGTAACATTTTCTAAAWCTTTAAAAATTAGACAAGAGAAATAAAGCATAAATTAATCTCCTAAATGGCCTTTTCCAGTATGACCTAGATTAACCCCTTGAATCTCTCCTAACAAAAGTCAGTYGCCAACAGCCAAAATGAATAGGTGTTAATCTTTGTTGCTAATAATCTCCTTTCAAGACAACGCAAGACAAAAGTTGAATTAGTTCTTCATGGTTCAAAGGCTAGCTTGTAGAAGTTAGTGTCACATAAAGTGATCTAACAACCTTCATGGCAGAAAGAGGGCAGAAGGACTTTATTGGTATAAGGGTATTACTTTATCAGCCCTATAGAAGAAAATTATTCTTCCATTAGGAATGTCTTTTCTCAGCTGCTAATAATTGATTACTTGCTTTAAGTCAGCAGGTTACTGCTG
Organism: Oceanodroma leucorhoa; assembly: GCA_030449065.1. NCBI lineage: Eukaryota > Metazoa > Chordata > Aves > Procellariiformes > Oceanodroma > Oceanodroma leucorhoa. Next base: position 4,542,045 of record JASVER010000053.1, read on the forward strand.
CACTGCAGCCATATGAAGTTGAAGCCGTTATGCCAACAAATACGGGAAGTTTTGTAAGTTCAGATATTACCTATTGTGAAAAGTTTATTTAAAGTATAAGGAAAAATAAAGAGTTCCTCTATTATTTTCCATGTATTGTGTTGACAGCACTGTAACAGCTCATGAAAGGCTTGTAGGTTCCGACTACTAGCTCATGACTTTATTTTGTCCTGACCACTGGTTTTTGCACATCCTACTAAAAATGCAGGGAGCGCTAGACTTCTATGTGTGTTTTTAAACAGCAGCTCATGGGGCTGATCACTAGTTGGATTGATTTATGTTTTAATTTTATGGATGATATCACACAATTATCTCCAGATGGAATAATCGGGATGAAGCATTGCCAAAGAACATTAGACACTAAAGAACTCAGCCAATGCAATCCATTCAGTACTGTAATTATTTTTGTTTTGGCTTCAGACATTTGTACAGAGGCACAAACTCATTATGGTAGGGCCTTGTTCAGTATCTATTTAAGTCAATGGAAAGGCTTCCATAGATGACAGGAGACACTGCCTCAACACCCCTCAACCTTCCATTCCCTCCACACTTTCACCTATGGAATATCTCAGAGATCTCTTAATTGTATTTTCTTTCTCTTCTTCTTCTCTCTTTTAGCCTCAACCGCTGCTTTCCCCTCCCCCMCACACCTTTTTTTTTCCTTCCCAGCACTTTACAGCTGCTATTTGGACCCATCATTTGTGGTTTATTAAGCACAGACAAATGAAATCAAAGTTGTTCAGCCTGGGTAAAACAGAAAAATATTAATTCCTATAACAATCTATATAATACTGATTTGTATTCATTTATTGGATGAGCAAATGATAACAAGACTGATCACTACAGGTTTCTCAGTGTTGCACTCAACCAAATATTTCTTCCTAGATTAAATATGACAAGTCAAAGGGATAGATAAATTTCTCTTTTTTTCCTGGGAAARCAAACACACACTGTCTTGCTGAACAGGCCCTGCTTTACTGAGCATCCAACATTTCAAAGCATACAGTTAGTTTTCTAGGAGTGGATTTTCAAAAGAACTTGCCTCAGCTAAGAGAACAGAACCCATTCCAAACCCTCAAACTATATTTAGAAACTTAAATAAAATAAAACAAAATTATTTTGAAATGTAAGTGTAGGCTTCAGGTTGTGATTATTTTGGCTATAGTGCCTTCTGCAGAACCCAAACAAGCACCAAGGAGAAACACAGCAGATGGTTCTCTTAGGACATGTCTACATTGCTAAATGCACTGCCATAGAACTAATCAGCTAACTCAGGAATTGGAAGCAATGTCATGACACCAGTGCAGCTTGCTGAAAGATAGAGATAATTACTGTGGATTCAGAGCTGTACCAGTGTGTTTATAATGCTTTCAGGACACATATGTTTCATCATGGAGCTATAATTCTTCTTGTAGACCCACCYGGAAGTAAATAAAATATCTTCTACAAATAAACCTGACCTGCCCATGGATCTGAATGAGTTACTTTCTTTTCGTCATTTGCTCATACTATGTTAAGTATGTTTGTTTATTATTACATATTTATATCTGGCTGAACAAGGCACGACAAACTATACAGTGTAATAATGCATAGAGCTCTACTTGCTTTTGTTCTGGAGTCAATGCATGAATCTTTCAGGCTTCAAGAGCCTGAGCCAAAATTCCTGAGTTTCACAGCTTTCTACTAGGTTTTGGATCAGCTGCATAGGTTGTAACTGACATTTATTCTTAGTTGAATAGCATGTTCTCTTTCTTCCTACGAATATAAACATATAAAAGTTTTGGGGCACGGCAGCATGTTTGCTTATTTCAACTAATTCCTGAAAATGCAAATGGAATACTACTTTCACGGTCTTGTGTCATGTCTTTAATATTCTTTAATATAATTTCATTAACCTCCATTGTAGACTTTTCCCTTCACTTTTTCTGAGAAATTCTTTGCAGAATATCATTGATCTAAATATAATTAGGAATCATTAGGAAAACAAACAAACAGACAAACATTTGAGAGAAGCCACTATGTTCTTTCTCTTCTCACTAAGCATTCAAAAAATTCAGATAGCAGTAATGATAATTTCCTTATAAAATTCCTCAGATATTCTGTCAATAATCATACAAAAAATACCACTTGCCCCTCATTTTATAGGAAAGAAGTTTATACTTGGGTTTTTAGCCATAACAAGAACCTAGGACATGAGTTTACAGCTTATGAGCTACTCCATGGTAAGTGCCCCTCTGTATGATCTACAGTAAACAGAAGGCAATCTTGATGGCTTAACCTTTAACACAACAGCCGTAAGCTATCTCAGAAGGTAGAAGTATCCTCTAAAGTGGTTGTCACAGATTAGCTAATGCTGTGTAAATTCCCTGAGCTCGCACCAAACAAGCAAGAGGTAATGCAGCCTCTTGGTAACTTGCTCTATTTCACCATACCACTTGGGTGATTTGTCAATCCCTACAAGTAACTTGGCAGCATAAATCCCATTTAAAAGCCCACTGTGTCCCGTTGCAGTGCACACACATAGCATAAGAAAAGAAAACAGAAAGCTGGGATCTGAAGCACAGAGACACCATAAGCTAAATTGTGATATCTTTTTCACCAGAAACTTCATGCCGAGTTCAAAAAGTTCTTGCTGAATAAGGTGCTTGCTCTAGCCACAATACAAGCAGACATGCTGACAAGATGAGTGAATTTATTAGGCGCACATTGAACTTGAGCTAATAAATCTTCTTGGAACCTCCTGCGTGGTATAGAGATGTTCAGGTGGCACTTAATAAGCCTGGCTGGCTCTAAGCTGCCTCTGTGCAGTCCCAGTCCTTGTGGGAAATAGGAATGTAGTACTGAAGCCTTCCTGATGACTCCACAAAATGAGCCTGAGTCTTTAGGGCTATGAGTTTGTGTTCTGCAGACACAATGTGGCTAAACTCCTCACAGACCCAAGCTGGCTGGGAAGGCAGTACAGCTGTCTCTTTCTGGCATTGGGCCTAAACTAATAAGTCTGGGCGACCCAATGCTAGCTTGGTAAGGGGAAAGCTCAAGTATCTCTGCTTCCATGGGATGATTAAACCTCAAACCGGTTAAAGCACCCACAGATAACTGAGTGTTGATTGCACATAAGTTCAAAATCACACAGAAAACTTGTGGGAGAGCCAAGGGCTATATCTACGCCTCTTGCATCTCAATCCTGTGTCTACAAGGAACAGTGTACAAGACTCTTTCCCCTTACCAGAAAGGGGTATATTTTCAGCAGTGTGCGAGCAGATAAAAGGTTTCTTCTCAACCCAGATTTGTTAGTGCATCATAAAAATCATAATTAACAGAAGACACCTGTGACTGCCTAGGTTATTAAAGAAAAAAATAAAAAAATAAAAAATACACAACAAAAAATTGAAATTAGAAATAAAATAAAAGAGCCAGGGACCATTCCTTACACCTGATAAGTGGAGCACAGCCACCCTGCTTATATGTAGTCCCCCTGTGGCAAACTGCTTATGTGCAAACTACATAGTATTTCTTCCAAAGTCCCCTCCAGTGCCTCCATGGCCCTAAGACATAATTACCAGCTAGTGGTTTTATTTCAGACTCTTCAGACTGACCGATGTGATTACTGACTGTGCTGTAAGCTATCCCAGTTTGTAGCATGAAGCTGAAGTTGTGTGTTGCATGAGCACATTATGAGGATGCTTGAAGGGGTAGAGTCTGCTGGGATCGCGTTGACAGATTGTACGGGAAAACACAACCAGACCTATGGCAGCCTTATCCACTGAGCTTTCCGAGGGCAGTCCCTTGAGCATGCTCTCTCACAGAGTTGTACCCGTGCAGTAGCTTAGAGAGCCAAGCTGTGTGGCCCAGAACAGTCAGGGTGGGGAAGGGGTGCAGGGAGGGTGCTAATAATGACAATCCAGGATCCAGTGCTCGAGCATCATCCCCTTTTCTAGAACAGTGTACATGCACCTTGATGTTCCCAAACTCAACTGGTTTCAAAAAGAGAGATTTATATTTAGAAGTTATTTATGTATTCTGGGAGTGATGATGGACAGAACTTGTGCATACTGTCTACTCAGTACATATTTCTTTGCCATGTAAATAAAATAGCCTTTCATTGWAAAGTTTGCTAAAGTTGATTGCATTTTCCATCCTAGAAATGTGCTTAGTGCTAAGAGAACTGTGCTAGGAAGAGACTATAAATATTTCTTTCTCCCTGCCCCCTCCCCCAATTGTTAAAACAAAATACAACATTGATGGTGAGGAAAATAACTTGAGAGAAAAAAAAACAATCAAAACATGCATGTGAACTTTGTTGGAAAAAGGAAATATATCCACCATTGTATTGTGACAATAGATCCCAATGTATTTGTTTAACACACACAACGAGTTTGTACAGTACAAGAACTGAAAATGAGAGAAGTCACCTTTGCTTCCTCCCAATTATGATCAAAGATTGTGCAATGAGTTTGAAAAATTCCATTACTGGCTTGCGACTTTATTTGCAGCAAAAAGAAACCGTGCTAATAAAGATAACAAAGGTAAAGGAAATGCAAAAGCATTCAGCATGCGTGGATAGCAGGGTAGAAATCAAAATGCAGCACCAACTTACATCATCCTGCCTGACCTCTCAGTGAAGGTCAGTGGCATTCTCCTCTGCATTCGTGGACTTTCATTTCAGAGGAGCACAACTATAGAAGGAATGCATAGGTAGTTAAAATAACGTTAGGAACACAACTACAGAAGGAATGCATGTATAGTAGAAGTAAGATTACAATAAACTCAGGTAGCCCCCTTTGATTCCCAGATGAGGGCAGAACTAGCTACATCGATGTATTCTAAGAAATTTGAGCACCATCTTGTGCTGCGTTTGATGGACCATCTTCTTAAGCACTAATGAAATACTAAAATTAGTGGTACAAATAGCTGCGGCAAAATGGTAGGGTAGCCATGTCCAGTACTTGAGGGGGGCAGAGGGTACTGGTAATGGCTGAAATGTTTTCATCACCAACAGTCTGCTTCATTACCCAAAGCAGTGTTTCACTTCTCCTCCTCTATGGAGTCGCACTGTAAACAACAGCTTGTGGATTATGCTAGTTCATAAAAACCAGGATGAATCTTTTGTATTCTAACGCCTCCTCTGGTGTTATTTTGGGTTTTCAGTACCAACTGCTTAAGACAACATGACTAAAAGTCTTTCTGGAAAAGCACTTTGAAGTGTTCCTGGAACTTGAATCTGCAACAGACCCAATGGTGCAGCCAAGTAGCTACCATTAAAGGACTTACAGATCAACACAGCCTACTGGTAGCCTGCAGCTCTCTAACTTATCACTATGAAGCCCTTAAAATAAGGCATTTGCATTGTAACACTTTGCTAAATCTGGGTCCCAGAAAACAAAATATCATGATTAGGGCAGAWACCTCATGGGTTATCTCAACCACTGGTTACAGGTTCCTGAAATTAGAAGTCCAGTGAAACACACTTCAGAAAGAAATGTAATTAAAAAAACTCACCAGATACAATCTTCTGATTCACAACAAGCTGTCATGAAAAAAAGTAGTAATGACTTCTTCTTGAGATTGTAGAATTATCTTTATTATAGAAAAAAATACTCCTAAATGAGGTATAACTATTTAGAGGATCTAGACTTGTCCAGTTAAAATATGTCCTACCACCCAAATTTTCTCCTATGCTGCAGTAACTGCCTTTGGGGCTGGGGTGGGGAGTGAGGGTTAAAAAACATTAGATGCAATTTATCTTGATTTTGACATAGCATTTCCATCAGCAAACTATGAAATAAAGTATAGATTAAATTATCATCCAGTGGGTGAAAAAGTGATTGCTTTGGCTTTCAAATTAGTTAGTAAAGGGATCTGTTCTAGGCCTGGTTCCACTCAGTACTTTCTTGATGATCTGAACGAAGTATGAGAGAACATACTTATATATTCGGGAATGAAAATAACTGGGAGGACTGCAAAGGGTAGGATTCATCATAATGTTGAAAACTGAATACAGTTGAAATAATACAAGTAAATAAAAAACAAATGTAAAATACTACATCCTGGAAGGACAGATCAAGTATGAGACGTGGACTAAAATACATAAGCTGGTGTAGAGCAAAGAAGCTGGAGAATTGTAGTAGGTAATAAATATATTTTGAAGCCAGAACATGGCATCACTTCTTCTAGTGCACTGTATGTATGTATGCACACCAAAAATTATTTGTACATTGACAAAGAAGTTTTTTGGTACAGTGCTCCCATACAAACATGCTCAAAGCTCAACAGCCCTACACTGACYCTCTTCAGTATCTCTTAGATGTTTGTGCCAGGACTCCACAGGAGTTTAGGCACACAAACACTTCTATGCTTCAAATTATATGTTTACCAGAAAGCATGAATCTTGATCTAACTATGGTGTTTATAAAAATTGTGTTTCTGGTTTGCATTTCTGTTTTGCTTATCCTGGTAACAGCATATAAGGTACAGCATTGCACTTCTAGCAGGTGGTAGGAGTTTGGTGCACTAGCAAGCGCTTTGACACTCCAGAGCAAACACCAGCAAAGGTCAAAACCTGGTTTAATAAAATACATTGTTTAGGGAAGAAATGCCTCATTTTTTAACGACTTCTACTGTGTTTTTTTTAAAGACAGATTGCCCAATTCCTGTACATTAGGGTTACTTCTAAAAAACCAGCTAATGAGATATCCATGTGTCATAAGGCACATGCATAAACCAGTCTGGCACCACTGATGTGTGACCGGTCAACTCACTACTTGCTCTAATTCTAGGAAATCTCCCATTGAATAGTGAAATGAAAAGGTAGCCAAAGGGAGAAGTGAAAGTGGCATTTGTGATACGCTTCTTCAGTTTGTCTTGAACTTTATGGACACTAAGTCATTCTTTGGTGTGTAGGTATGAAGCGCATACGACAAACATGATCTCCTAGAAAATAACCTCTAATATCTATCTTTTTTAAAGCTCAATTCCAGATCCCTTTTTCACGTAGGGCTAAACCAAATCTGCCTGGTCTGCGCTGACTTAATCTCTGTCACYCGGTCAGGAAAGGCAGTCTTTTGACTAGTCAATTGAAGAAATGAGAAATATCCTCTTCCTATGGCCCTCTAAGTTTGGCTAATTATTGAAGGTAAAGGCACCAGAAGGGAAGGCGAGACATAAAATCTTCTATCATAGGGTTTTTAATTAATTTACACCCCCTCCTTAAATTAAACAATTCCATCACTAATGCCAGCTTTGAGATTGCAGTAAAATACTGTATGGGGCCCAAAGTAGATAAGTACTTTAAAAAAAAAAAAGCTCTCAGAATAAAGGGTCTTGTGAACAGAACAATAAACTACTGTCAGCTGCTGCATGGCAAGCCCTGTGGTAGCTGTTTGTTGTGAGGAGAAGATATTTCATCTAAGAAATTAATCTCTCCTTAAAGGCAAGCCTTACTCCCAGTAAAGATAGAGGCAAAGTCTGAAACAAATTCACCACAGCTAGAATTTTACACCCACCTGTCGGGAACATAAAGTCTGGCCAGCTCTGCACTGGCACTGCCCCAGATACTGTAGTAGTACAAAATATATAGCCCTCTACCCTAGTTCACCCTGACGATGCATGCAGAATAGGAAATGCTTGCAAGGGTAATTTAATCCATCTGGCCTGTGTAAGGCTCTCTTGATAATCTTGGATGCCATGCCATGTCTGAATAAATGAAAAGTATGCCTCTTTTTTTAATTGAAACCGATTTCGGTGCACAGACTTCCATTACCAGGCCATTCCCCTGAGATTCTGCTGAATCCAGGTGATGACAGCATTGCCAGTGTTGAAGTTTATTTCTGTGCAATCTTGCATAACATTGCCCTGTTGGGAAAGAGCCCCCCCAAAGGGCTTGAAAAAGTAACCAGCCTGGATAAAGAAAGAAAGCAGGCTTCAAAATCTGAATTCTGACTGCCTACTGCCAGCCAGTCTGAAACACTGCCCGATTGTCCAGGGTAGCCTGCAATCATGTGGGAATACAAAGCTACGCTTGTAATCTAGACAAGCAAATTGGCTGCTATTTCCCACACAATGATATGGATTTAGCTGGAATGCTCTCCACTGCAAACACAACTGAGGTAGAAACCTTTAACACTAATAGCCAACAGCCTGGATTTTGTTTTTCTTTTCTCCTTTTAAATAGAAAAGTACCAAAAGACTGAACTGAAAATGCAGACATTTAAAATTGGGCACGTGCCTATTAATATTCAAAGTACATCCGTTTGAACCTCAATTTGAAAAGGATGACCAATAATTAGTTCCTCTCTGCAGAACCTAAGATATGGTAGTCCCTGTTCTGATCACCTACTTAAAATGCTAGCCAAGTTTCTATCTCCCACCACACTTCTTGCAGCAGGTCTTCCTCCAACCTAGATAAATACAACCTTGCCCTATCCTTACCCATTCAAAGATCGTTTTCTTAGCTCATCTTTCTGTTCATCTTGTGTTCCATATCTCCTTTCATTCCTCCCCTGGTTTCCTTACTCCACTGAATCCAATCCAAGCTGCTTCTCTTCAATTTTTACACGCATCACAGCCTAACTTCAACTTATCTGTCACTCACAGTGGAAATGCTGACTTTTACCTCACTGTCCATACCTGTCATTCTCACCTTCATTTGCATTTGATAGTCGTTATCTAAGATGCAACACTAAATAAATTGGTGCAGAAACTAAATTTTAGCATCTGGAAGTATGAGATTTTATTCCATAACAAAAACTCTCAGGCACTACAGTGATATAAATTATAAGAGATAGCACTAATCTAACACACTAAAACAATCTCCAGTAGTCTTCTACTGGGCACTGAGTTTAAGTTGTTAGTTACTAAATAAATAAGATTGAGCTTACTAAAGTCAATAATATATTTAATATTTATCATTTTCAGCCACTCCAGTTCTTCTCAGCTAACCTCACTGTTGGTATTTATATAGTCATTTTCAGTGTACCACGTAAGCCTGGCAAAACCATTTTCCTGGAAAAGCTTTTGTTCTAGGTGTGATCAAGAACACATCTCTGAAAGCGATATACATGAGTTATTGATTATACTTAAGATTCAATCTTCATTTGCAACTTTAAGGACTGTCATCATATTCTTTAATGATCTACATTTTTGAAGAATGAGATCTCGTAGCTAAGATTCTTACCGTGTCACGGGGAGGCATGGTGGTGTAAGAGTGAAGTGCTCAGTTATTCCTTGCCTCTTTTGGAAGAAGTACCCAGAAGATTTGGGCCCTTTGAATCTCCCCTGCTCCCAATGCTTCCCTCTGTCCATATATATGTGTATAAATACATCTATACATATATATAACTTGTCCTCCAGAATCAGAATCTGGATAGTCGTGAGGGGAATGTGCCTGAATAGTGGTTTTGCAGAAATCTTCTGAGAGATACAAGGTTTAGCATRCTATTATCAACTGAATTACATTTAATAGATCTAAGTATCCTTCTTTAGATATTTACTTCAAATGTATACAGTTGCAGAGACTACAGACTAGTAAATTGACAGAACACCTGATATTTAGTCTAAATCATTCCCACGAAATACTTCTTTAGCCTGTATTCAAAAACATATTCCCCCTAGCATGTCCCAGTGCTCACTGACTCTTAAAGTTAGCATTCTCCTGTTGGAAAATAAATCACTCTCACAGAAATCTAAGCCCACCACTTCTTGTCTCATCTGTCACTGAGATGGAAAGCGAAGCACACTCCTTCCTTCCTTTCTATAGCACCTTCTTATATATCTGAAGGCTGCTGCATCGTATCCTCCCACTCTTCTGATCAAACAGCCTTAATCTCCCTAGATCATTTATCCTATGTGTCCAATCACTATCTCAAGACTGCTGATTTCGCCACATCCCTTTGCAAAATGTGTGTTTGCCTGTATAACATAGTAGCTGCTGTGGGAAACTTGACATGAATCCACATAAATCTGACAGGAATTTAGATCCCCATTTGTCTTGTTTTAAAGTTTGTAGGACTCTTCACATTGCCTTCAACAGGGGCCATATCAGATCCCATTCATGGCAGCAAGTGTGTTCAGCTTGCCTTTCAGGTATTCTGAAAGATATAGAAAGTCAAGATTCTTCTCTAAAAAAGGATCACATGCATTCTGTAATTCCCTTTAGAGCTGACATAACCCCCGAGGACAAAACAGTAACTTTGGTCACACACTGACTTTGCTCTTTATGTTAGGCTTCAACATTCCTTTTCTTTCTGCGTAGTGTTTCAGAAGTACTGCAGTTCCTCTATCAGTGAGGCTCAGAGCAAGTCACCAACCCACAGATGAAACTTTCTTGGGGATCTGGTTAGCAGTTGGTCCGGCAGTACATATACAAACTCTTTAGTTGATGGAAAACCTAGTTTAAAGAACCCATGTATTTTCTGAATCATGAAGTCAAGAAAATTACTTATTACAATTGTAATCTATCAATGAGGCTTAACATCTAGCAGTACAGTATTTCCTATGGTTGAAAGTGAAAAATAATTTAAGAAAAAGCTAACTTGACTTGATTTAAAAAAGAAAAGTGGAACTCAGCTTTAACCTTGATCATATACATAAAAATCAAACTCATCCCTTTAACTGTACAGAGGCCAACTAAAAGAAAGAAAAAAAGAAAAAAAAGAGAGTAACATGAAATTCTCAAATACCAAACTTAATGAAAGAATCATTTAATAGTGACCATGAATGAAAACTGAAGCTAAACAGTTTGCAGGCATCATTTGATGAGCTACATGGATGAACATCTTAGGATAAGAACCTTACGGTTTTAAATGGTTTTATCCATCTCTGTAGTGGAAGGATTTAATTGGGATGGAAACCAGCAAATAACTGCAATGATCAATGAAGCTGACAGCATCTAAAGAGGACCTTTTCTTAGCTTGAAAGGTGTTTATAAACACAGGACTAATTAATTTATTTTACTTTATATATATATATATATAATTATCCTAATGTTGTCTTTCACCTGCAGGAATTCATCACACACTGCATGCTGCGAAATGAGTTACCCAAGCTGCATCTCAGACAAGAAAATTATCTCATTTCAGCTGGAGTGCAAGATCAAAATAGATGGAAAGACTACAAATTACTTGGAAAAATAATTTTCACTGCTACTTTGCTGGTCAAGATGCATCATTCACGCATTCTCTTTAGGACCACTTCTACGCAGCATTTTACTACATGGGACAGGGCTATTCATTAGAAACTCATTCTAGCCAATGTTGAGTCTAGTCCAGGATCAAACTTAAGAATATCTTCATGATTCAAGGCACAAGGTGCTGCAGCCATGATTACAGTTTAGAAAGCCAGTTGGCCACATTTACTACTCGCAGAAGCCAACACAAACCACAATACTAGCTTGTTATGACAAAATAGGCATCGAAAGAATGGGTTGTAAGCATAGAAAACATCTAAAACTTCCCTTCCTCTGGAGTAGATGATGCTGTAGGCAGTCAACTCATTTCCCAAATTGGGCAGCATGACCAGGATATGATTAGGATGGACAGGGAAGGCACTGATTTATCATGTTTTCACAGTAGCTTTGACTGGAGAAGAATTCTGTCAATCCTCAGGCACAGAAATACACTGCTGCCTGGAGGATTTCAGAAAGTTCAGTGGTAGAAACAGCTGCTCTTTCTTTAACGGGTATTGATGTTGAGAAAAAGGTGTACATGCTGTCCCACAGACACTTGAAATCCTTTCATAAATAGACCAAGGGAAGTCTCCATAATAAAGACAGACAAAACAGTTTTAGTAGACTGGGGAGACAGGTTGGGGGAATTATTAGCTTATTTGGATAAAATTCAGCATATACACACATATATACATATAGAGGAAAGAATGCTGCAGTGATCCCTTTTGACAAATACAAAACAAAACCATTCTGATTTCTTCAGACCTCATTTGCCATAGGATGCAGTGCCATTATCTCCCTTCTAATATGTGCATTCATAGTCAAGACACCGAAAGACAAGAGAATCAGGGTCAACTTCCACCCATGCCAGCTTGGGGTAGGGCCTCACTCAGAGGCCTCTGCTGACTGAACTGTGCTGAAATGAATCTCTTCCAACCTTCCCAGCAGAGACTGTTAAACTTCACCTATATGCTCAGATGTGTTGAAACAATGACTCCTATCTCACCCTCAAACAGGAGAGTGCCATCACAAGCTATCTGTAGACATCTTTTTCTTTCTATCCCGATGAAGATGTGATGAGTGATCTATCTCTAAAAGAAGATGCCCACCCTCTGTGTACGAGCTCTTTGCAGTGGCAGCCCAACGTCTTACTCCTAGTAACACAGGCATCAGAAGCAATGATGATCAGAATTCCMGTTCAGAAGACTGCTTGAGGCTACCTGTGGTATACTTGCTTTTATATTTAAGACTGATCTTCTACCATATTTTGTTAAAATTAATTCCAGCAAGATTTCAGCTAGCCATTCTCCACTCTTCATTGCTATTTACCTTCTGAAGTACTGCAGGAAAGAACTTTTCTGCTCCAAAATATCTACGGAATTTAGGTCAGAATAGCATTATACTACAAATGCTATTAAATTACAGAAGGCTTGCTTTCTCCACCTAGTGGCTAAAATACAAAGCTAGTATTCTGTACTATAAAAGAGCCCTAAGGAAAAAAAGCAAAATAAAAAATAATTTTTAAAAAAAGATAAAAAATAAATCCCCCCATTCCCTAATACTTTGGGGGCTTCATTTTATCTGAAAAACCGACAAGGTTTTCCTCTTCCCTCACATTCAATAAAATAAATTTTGCCTTTTCAGTCAAATCAAGGGACATGGATTTTGCCCTCAATGAAAGTTGCTAGGCTAAGATCCCTGGAGGTTCAAATCATCTGTTTTCTCCTAGAAGAGACACAGTGCAAACAAATCGGCTTACTATTATGACACTGAGATCTGCCCAGATGCACGCTGAGCAACCCGAGAGGAAGAAATGCAAAGGTACTCTTTTTCTTATACTTGTGTTTTTAAGCTCACTGTGGGTAAGTTTTCCTGACTGCCATAAAGTAGAGCAGCCCAAAGCTCATGATCAGTTGGCAAGAGCTTCCTTGGCCCAGAAGAGCAGGCTGGAGGTTATGAAGTCATAAGAAGGCCCCAGCCACATTGTTTCTCAGTTACGTCCTGGAGATTTACAGCAATAGGAGCAAGATCTACAGCTGCACTCAGTGAATACCTCCAACAGGATTGCCTTCATCTGGGTGCCCCTCCTGCTTATATTGGCTTTGTAGGAACATTATATGCTTGATCTGGTCCACAGGATCCAAATTGGTTGTTTCATGATTGTAGACAAAGTTTACTGTGCATGCAATTATTTTCCAAGGCCAAATGAAATTGATAGAAGCAAACAAGAATGCTGATAGGTCCCTATCAAGAATGTAAAGTAATCAGGAAAGGTAACCGAGCCACTGCCCTGCAAAGTTGTTCTGACTAACTTGCCCTTCCTTCCCCAACTCCAAGTAGCAATGAATACCAGTAGCACCTGTTGGGGACAGCTTACAGCAAACAAGCTCTGGAAGTTAAAATACAGATAGAATATAAACCCATTTGTGGTTCCACAACCTGTCATTTTCTCCGAGGCACAAAAGGGAAACAGTGCCTTCTCTGACTACCTTGAGGTAGGATCTCATCTAAACCTGAGTCCCTCAAGCTGGACTTCCAAATGCAGTGTAGTCTCCCAAGGCTCTCTTTGTAATCAAAGGAAATAAACAGGTGCCTCCAGAGAGTGAGTTATCTGACCTTTCTCAGACGGTCCAGGAGGAGCTGGACCTGGCTTTTGTAAGGTCCATCTCCCTAGAAGAGACCTAGCTCAGAATCAGACCGTCTCTAATGTGGGGTGCTAAAGTAGAGTGAATGATTTGTACCCTAGATACTAGGACTGGAATTTTTAAATGCCTCATGCTTTATTTTTTAACCTAAAGAGCCACTAGCCTCTCAGAGTCAGTAAGGCTCAGAGCAAGTGTTTTATTTTCAACATCAAGAGTCCAGTCAGCATATTTTTTACTATTTCAGAAAAGGAGGGGGAGACAGGGAGGGAGAGGAAAATTTTCTATTCATATTTCCTCCTCCATCACTTAATCATCTAATCTAATCGGCTCTAAGTTTCACAAAATTGAGACAGGCAAGAGACTGAGGAAATGCTGAGATAAGTTTTTCCACTTTCTAATGGCCCAGTTCAATGAATTCTGAGGCATAGAAGTAGTCTGGCTCAGCAGCTATCCACTACTTATTGACACATGCAGATCTGGATGGAGATCACAAACCCGTCGCCCACTGTGTCATAAGGGGCATGGCTCTGCAAAAAGCATCTCCATCATCTCTCTAGTAACAAGAAAAAATAGAAGAAACTTCCTTCACTCTTACTACCCAATAAACCCCATCCCATCCAAATGTGTGTTTGCTCTTATTCTAAAAACCCAGGAGATCCAATGTGTTTATGTTTACAGAGAAGGGAACCAGAAGAGAGTCTCAAATTCTCCACGCAGAACGAACTTTGCAAAATAGTTGCCATTATTAAAAGCATGTTTTCAGTTGTGGAAAATGTGTAAGCTTGGTTTGAGTTAAATGGAATTTATGTTTGCCCTTACAATTCAGCATATGGTTAAGTGCTTTCCTGAATAGAGATTGATTTAAACCTATATTTAAATGTTTTGCAGGTCTGGATCATTCGTACATCAATGACAGTCATAACCAGAACCTAAGAGAACCATTTTTATTTCAGGATTTTCAACGTTATAGGAAAGTTACAAAACAAAATGTAAAAAAACCCACAACACAGGCATTATTTTTGTAGTTTCTAAAGCTATTGGGGGTGGTGGGGAAAAGGGCTTGTTTTTGTAACTTTTATACTGAGGACATCCAGTTTATATACCACTATCTTCATCAGTGGGTCATCTGTATCTTAAAGCATGAAAAGCTGAACTATACCATACTTAGGAAAAGATTATAATTTATATTATGCAAGATAAATCTGAGATAGATTTTTTGTTAATTGGCAATGTCCTTTCAGAATTACAATATCAAGCCTCTCTGAATGTCAGAGGAAGGCACTTCCTTATAACAATATATTGTAAGAAGAAATATTACTGACCTACTTCCACTCTTCTCTTCAAGCAGTGAAAAGAATTGAACAGACACTTGCACTGTTACGAAATATTGCAACAGTTTAATGCAACTTAGGAAGCACCATCACCCAATGGCTTACCATCTAGTTAGAATTAATAAGACTTTTCTGTGTTTCTAATTAGCAATGCTAATTAGTAAGGTATATCACTATAGTAGTGTATGATATAGTAGTGTATGATATAGTAGTACACATTAGTAATACGCCTTCTGCACTCAGAGGCAGTGTGGCTTAGAAAACAAGTAACCTACTTCTGATACATTCAAAAAAGCCCAGGACTTTGGCCTCTACATCTTGCACTCTCCACCTGTGAACAAGCTTAATACTTAGAGCTAGCTATCGCATGACACTTCACACAAATCATCTTTTTTTGGATTTCCGTATTTGTTTTCCTGCCAAATTGAAGTAAGAACAACATATCCTGCACGTTTCCATAAACCAGTACAGGGTCACAACATCCTCTTCAGCTCAAACAGGTTGTTATCACTTCAGGTCTTACCCGAGTCATACCTGCGGGGCAACGCAGCACCAAGCCACAGAGCCCTGAACTAGAACAAGAGACCCAGCGCACTTACCTGGCACAGCACACTACCGTGCAAACCCATCAGCTTGCTGATGTCTGGCGGAGAGATAACAGGAATAATCTGGCTGTGTTTGCACAGCACTATACCCAGGTTAATCCATCTTTTCTTTTCAAAGCTGATAAACAAGTACCACTGCAATTTAGTAAAGGAAAATTATATAGATAAACACCTGCTATACAGAAGGGGCCAAAGTAAGTTACATCAGAACCTTTGCTACAAAAAAAGCCAAAAATCTCTATTGACATAGTATATTTTAAAAGTAACTAGAAAGTTCTCAAGCACTGCGTTACTGACAGTACTTTTCTACAGTGTGGGTAAGATTACTGTAACCTGCTAAACGTGATAAAATTGCTAGTCACACTGCCTTTCTCTCTAAAAATCTAGCTTAGCATCTCCCTCTTCAGTGAAGGATAACACCAACCCAACAATGTATAATAGCTGACATTGCTAGGTTTAATTTCCTTTTCTATGCTATCAAGACCCACGGTGGAAATCTTGAAGCAGCTCTTTTGTTAAATCCCTTACTAGCAATCTCCAATTTAAGTTCCTGCTATCTGACCAAAGGGATAGAAACACAGATCAATACTATAGAGAAATAGAGCAGGACAACTCTTTCAAGAAATTCATAGCATTGCAGAAAGAATTTGCAATTACATTTCAAACTGGACCTAGAAATACCTGTGCAGTACATTTGCTTTGTGAATTGTCTTAATGGCATCGTCTCCGCACAAAATGGATTCTTTTGCCTATCACCCAGAACACTKGTGCTTTGGGCCAAGCCTCCTTTATTAAATCTCGTGCCGCTTCTGCCCCCACAAAAAGACACCCCAAATATAAGCGAGGGCATTCACATTTTCATCTAAGAAATTACCGAAATATTTGAAATCTAATACAGGTTGACAGAAGTCTCACAGACAGGCTACAAGAACAGAGCTGTATGCATTTCCCACTCAGGCACAGACACAGGCTATTTTTAGACAATATTGACTCACTAGCCAAGCAAGATTTACTGCTATCCTAAAGGTGAGATGGAAGGGCAGTACAACTCATCACTGATTTAGTAAAAACTAATGTTAGTGTTGCAAACATGAGAGGTTTTTGCCTTTATTTTTTTGAAGATGTTATTAATATTCCCTGAGTTACTTAAAGGAGAAGAGGCATTTTTGTTTAATTTTGCTTTTTTGCAAAATCCTACTTAGATAAGCAAGTTATATGTGTGTCTATGCTACAGCCAGCAGTCAAAGGGGATCATGCATTCATATCCCACATTTCCACCAGGAAAGACAATATGTTGGTGGTATAAATGACAGCTATTTGCACTGCTTAGTCTTCAGACCTGGCAAAGGTTATTAATAGTCAGCATGCACCAGAAMTTTTTTTTTGTGCTTTTCTGCAGTGCTTAGGGGACTGAAATAATGAAGCTGTCGGCAACATCTTTTTAAAAGGTAATTGCAGGTAAAATACAAGCAGAAATCAGAAATAAGAAAAATGCCATGGCTATTATCAGTGAATTACTTGGGCAGGGGGAGAGGAAAGGGGAGAAAAGGCTCACCACCACAGGCTCTGATCCTCACTGGCTCTGCTTCTTCCCACACTGTCCCAAGCTATTTCACTCTGCTGAAGCAATTTCACATTGAAGTGATTGAGACTTTCAGAGGCTGATTCCCCATCAGCACACACCTTGTATTTCTGCTGCCGTGCAATTTCATTGTATAATGTTTTACTTCAATTGTCTGCTTGAGCAGACAATTAAAACATACTACCACATTAAGCTTATACTCCACCACCTACTAGAGGGAAAGCCAGAAGAGGAAAGATCCACTTCAAATCAGAGCTGCTGCAAACAAGGAAGAATTTGCAAGAGCAGGACCTCGAGACAGAAAAGAATCAGTTTATCCAAACCTGGTTTTATCCCAGAAATATGTATTTCAGCTTTCTGAACCTTCAGGAGATTCTGATTTAGACTGGTACTTAAGACTGAAGCCATATTTCAGTTTAGATATGATCTTACAAGTTCATTTCAGATTGCCTCACTATACTATACATACGACCTGAAGTTAGACATATTTTAAGTGCATCAATGCACTGGGTCTTAATGCAGTCCAGACAGATCATCCCCTTTTTTTGTGGCAACTGGGGTAGTTTGAACCAGTAACTTTTTACCTGTAGAATCTATTTATTCTTCAACTCCTGCCTGGCATGATGCCAGTTGTAATTTCCAGATAAATCTCAGGAGACAGACTGATAGATGAAAGAAAGAGAGAAGCCTGCAGCTATGCAGCCTGTGATACATGCCTAGCTCCCATCTACAAACTGCTCCTAAGAGTGGCTTAGAGTCATAATAGGCACTGATCTGATGGAGTGCCTTGTTGTTTGTGGGTAGGGTTTTTTTGGGTTTTTTGTTTGGTTGGTTTTAAATCGTATGCCCCACCGAGTTAGGCTAACTGTAATTGACTAATGTTGTAATCAACACCGTTAACATGCTTTTTTGATGAGTATCACTCATTCCTCACAATTCAGTCTGACATGCTGATGCTTTTTCAGCCTGTTTCAGTGTTCACGTTTTATACTTCAGGTATAGCACTGAAGCATCTTTCAAGATCTGACACACTTGACACTCTCCAAGGTTACTTCAAATTCCATGAGTTTCCTCCTCGTCTCCTTCCTCCCCCAGTAGTTACCCAATACCTAAAGTTCAAGTGTGCACAGGTTATGCCCAAGTGGCAGCCAAAGTATATTGTGGGTGCTCAACAGTCCTGCTCACCAGCAAATCGATTGAGGGAGCAGAGAAGCATCTATTGCACTCCTGTTGCACTCATCTATTGGAAGCCTGTGCACTCAGGAATGTCCTGGACACACTCCTGTGTCTTACACTATAAACATAGTCTCAGCTACCCAAAATTAAAAGGATGTGCCAGATTCATGACAGGTATTCCACACTGCTGCTCTAGTATTAACTGGGTTGCTGAAACAATGACTCTAGCTTTAAGTTAAAATTTCAAAGGTGCAGAGACCTGCCTCTTCCCTCGACCCAAGAGCAGCGCTGCAGCAAGTTCCCCGATGCCCCCATCTTCCTGCCCTCCTCCCGCAGTGACGGTACCAGTGAGCATCATTCGCGTACCTTTGCCTCAGAGCGATACCTTGTCTTCTCTCCTCTCAGTGGCTTCATTGTACCACCCTCTTGAAAAATCTCACTTTTCTACTAAGACAAATACATCTAGGAATACACCATGCACTTGCAGGAGCTGCTTCCTTACACTCTGGTGTAAAAGAGAAAAAAAAAAAAAAAAAGACTAACAGCCAAACACCCCCAACCAAAAAACCACCCCAAAACACCAAAGAAAACAAACACCAGAACTTGCACAACACCCTCCCCTCGCCCCCCCMMAAAAAAACACCACACAAGAAGAGTGATTGAAAATAAATAATCTGGGTGGTTTGTTATTCGTTGTTTTTTTGTTTGTTTTTTTAAACGAAAAACTTCATTTTTTTTAAACTAAACTACATTTTTCTATTGTTTTCTGCCTGTTTGGATTTTTTAGGGAAACAACAGACCACAGCTAATAATTTCTGAACCTGTTGGTTAACTTTTTATGAAATTTGAGAGCGAGACAGAGGTCTCAAAGTAACAGTGTATTTTTTTCATACACTTTTTTTTCTCCATTAGAGGGGCAGAAAGGAAGTTCATTCAGGAAGACAGACACCACTGATGAAGCACCGAAAGGCTAGTTAGCACAGACAGGCTTGCCATTTGGCACGCATCTGCCAGGCAGCCAGTCAGACCACATCTAGCTCTGACCCAGCCGTAGTATGATGGACTTCCAGATCTGAAGGGCTTGTGTGGGGACAGATTAGGGAGGTTTTACAAGGGGAGAATAGCGCACAATTGGAGAAAGAGGAAGACATATAAGTACTGCAACAGGAGACTGATGGGGAGGTAGGGAAGTGAAGAGGATGCAAGATCCAAATCCATAGGAACTCAGGCTTCATTAAATCAGCTGCAACTGATTTATTGTTCYCAGTGTTCCTATTCAGAATTACAAAAGACAGCTTCATTTATTCTTCCTGGTTTGCTCATTGTTTCTACGGGAAGGACTCTACTAAAAGGAAGTACAACACCAACAAATTAAGCTTTTCACAATCACACACACACAAACCTAACATCCCTTTTCCATCTTCTCCCATACAGTACCCTCAGAAACGCACACTGTGAGGAAGGGATGGACAGAGAGCTAATTCTTATTACTTCACATTGGCTTTCAAATTCTGATGCAACACAGTCTTGTATGGTTGCATCCATAAGAAAAAAAAAGATGGCTGAAAATTAATCTTAGTGGGAGATGTGCTAGATATYGGTAAAGAGGATGAATTTGTTAATATGTTCCTCTTCCTTAGTATCTCTAAAGTAGGCAGGCAATTGTGCACCAGTTATTTTGTATAAAAATTGATTTTATATTAAAATGACAGTCCTATAAAAATATTGCAGCATCCTTGGATTCAAAGGCAGTCATATATCATAATTTCATCTCAGAATACRTACTGACCGTGTTTTACCATGTGTTTTATTTCCAGGAAGCATATCCTATTGAATATGCYGACACTGCAATGCAGTGCACATATATTAAGTAAACACAGGGAATTATTTATCCTCAGACATGGGTGTACGGCTTCCACTCACTTCAGTGACTACACAAGGGCAGGCYTGGACCCCTGTTTTCAGTGTAAGTTCAAACGAAGAATTAAAAGTCTACAAGCAGGAAAACAGATAGATAGAAAATGACAGAAAGGAAAGGCTAGGCTACACTTTTACTGTATGTATTTAGTTGTCAGCTCATTCATTAAGAAATACTGAAGTATAACCATGCAACTACTAGTTTAGCTAATTATAGGCCAAGAGTCTCAACTGATGATCTGGCATACTTCTGCTATTGTTAATGAAAGGATGGTAGTTTATACTAGTTGAAGGTATGGTTTCTGTTATCATGGAGTAACTATTGGCCTTGCCCTATACACTTAACAGAATAATTCATTATCAGTTATTTCTGAGAAAGTTACATTCCAAGTTGTGTCTTTGAAATCTTAAGAGAAAATTATAAAGAATCAGTTGACAATTCAGAAGTTTCCTTCATTTGATTTTAAGTTTTTGGTTAAAAATGGGGTTGGCTTTTCTGCCAGGCTTCTGTAATGCATCAGGGAGTCATACAGTGGGTTGAAATACACTGCTTTAACATTATTTCATTTCCTCGTTGGAGAAAATACCATGAAAAAAAGACAAAATGACACCTTATTTTAGCCCCAGAAATGGTTTCCTCAGGTACTGAAACATGTAAATACAAATCCAGTAATACTACAATTTACAGTAAGTTAACTCACTACCTCCATTTTGACTTTACCTGAAATCAAATCACCTGCTGCATACACATGTTTTAACGTATTCACCTGCCAACACAAGCTTTCTGGTCATTAAGTCCTCCCCCAAAACTGCAGTAAACAAAACAAAACCCRAACCAAATAAAAAAACAAACAAAAAAAGAAAGTAAAATCTTGTAGCATTGGCTGTCCATGTTGAATTACATATCAAGGAGAAGAGTTTTATTTCCATAGGTTTATTTGCTTTGGTAATTGATGTCTCTTCCTCTTGTGTTTTAAAAGCTGGCTTTAACAAAATGACAACTTAAAAGCCCTCCTTATTCACAGCTTGAGTTTGAAATGGAATCAAGCCAGAGCCTGAATGGCTTTCCAAATTAGCAAGGGAACCTACTGTTGAAGTAGACTATTACCCTGCATGTGTTTGTGCATACAGCCTTATTTCCTCACACCCACAACCGGGCTAGCTATCATTTACTCACCTCACAAAGCTGCCTCCTTCCTGTTCTTCCTCTCAAAGAATTTAGTTAAAACAAAAGAAAAATCAACATAAAATCTTTTATGCTTGAAAGCACTTTGCCACTTCAGATGGCCAAATGGCATCACATCATTTAGGAAATAACAGTGAAAGAGTCTTGAAGCATTCAAGGAAAACACAGTGGGCTACATTTTCAAAGGGGCTGTGCAGAAGCTCTGAATATCTCATGTCTAGCGAATACTTACACAGTGTGAGTAGTTGCATGCAAAAGGCCAGGGAAACATACAGTGCAAATTGCATAGATCAGCTGGCTTGCAGGTCTGTTAAGGAAGCTCTTAATAGATATGCAAAGTCAAAGCTTCTTTATTGAATGCACCTGATAACATACATCCTGGGRAGACCAACAGATGCAACCACTTTAGAAATGGGAAATCTAAGTCACAGAAAGGCACAGAAATAAAACAAGTAGTCCCTCAAAGAGTTAACAACAGACAGAATATATCCTTTCTGTTCTGTTTCCTACCCTTGCACAGAAGAATCCTGAATTTTAATGGAGATTAACAGAAATTACCTAGTTATTGGGCTGACTTGCTTACAGGTATTAGCATTCACAAAGCAGCCTAGCATGCAAAGATGATGAGCAGTGATTTTGCAGATGTCTCTTGATCATTTTCCCCACGACTTTAGTACACATTGAAATCCGCACACATCGTCAGTAAATATGCTCCTTACAGAGACACTCCAGAGCTCGGGAGCAATGAAGAAGGGCACGAAGAACAACGAAGTTACTCTGCAGCTCCTGGGAGATGAAGGGAAAATGTCGCATGCTATCAACTGCATATGTCTATGGGCTGCAGTCATAGCACAATTGCACCTTGCAAGCCAAGAGCTMCGTGCTGACAAAGTTTAAAATAAAATGAGCTAAAAGTAGGAATTTCATAACAAAGTAAAGGGCACATGCAGAGCCTAAAAACACCAGTAAAGTTGCAGCAACAGCAAACATGAGACCACACGCCAAGAATACTAAAGAAACTGCTGACTATGATAACGAACTACCTTTGAAGAATTACAACCTAATTTCACCTTGCCAAATGAGCCGGATCACACRCTAGCCCCCAAAGCACCAGTTCTTACTTAACAGTTTCCTTTCTCAGYTGCCTTGCTGCGTTCCTTGAACGATAACCCTAGGACAGAGCACCACGCAGCCAGGCTGTCCTGGGGCAGCATCCAGGGCCAGGTCAAGGGAATCACATATAACCTCATGTGCCTGGTGGCTCTCCTCCTCAGCTGCAAGCACTTCTAATTAGCCATCTGGAAAAGGCAGATCTAGCTAGGATTGACTCAGCTTTTCCTTACATATGCACTAATCTCCAAAACCTGGGTGAAATTCAGCCCAGCCCTGATGATTATCTTCTTCCAGCAAAACGAGAGGCCATCGGAAGCTGACAGCAAGAGATGGCCACCCATTTCTTCGGAGCCCTGAAGGGTGTGCACACAGACCACGGGTGCCATGGACTGCCTGYGCTGGCCCCTGGGCTCAGGCACACGCTCTTCAGTCACTCTGATGTGAAAATGATGACTTGTAATAACACCAAACTTCTCCTGTTTCTCCAGACTTGCTGTTCCAACTTCTGTGCAGCACTCCAATGGGCTCTCTAAGTACAGTCCCCATGTGCACGTCCCAGCTGCATGGTCCATACAACCCGACTCTCCAAAATACTTTCCTGGTGGGACTTAGTGGAGTGAGAAAGATGGGTTGGCAAAGGGGTATTAGGCATTAATCTTCATGGCCAGGAAGACCTGGAATTTCTATTTTAAAATAGGAGTATGGCTTAATATGTTGTAATGTTATATTTAGTATGTTGTAATATTATATAAAATAAAAACTAATCAAAACAGTTCTTTGGGGGAAAAGCTTCAGATCTACTATATACTGGCGGGGGAGGGAAGGCCACCTTCCTGGGGTTTTTTTTTTCAGGTATTCTATCATTCAGTAGAATCAATCTTCACTTAAAATAAAAGATATGCACCAGTGTGATATAGTACTGCTTTCAGGGGACCTATTTTCACAGCAGAGTGCTACCTGGCATGAGTAAGCCCACCTGGCAYGTTCTATCTGTCTGAAAGAACCTGCTACATTTTGGGTGCTCCATCACTATACAAACAATTTTAATATTCATAGCTCGCTAGCCTTTGTTCCCTAACCTAAGTCTCTCCCCCATTCCTCCTTTTATCTCCTCGTTCTGTTTTCCAGCCTCTTTCCCTTGCACCTCCCTCCTTTTGTTCTTATCCATATATCGCAGCCCTTGAATCACACTCCTGTTGCCAGACGGTTTGTCCTCTGCGGTGCTGAATGGGCACTTCAGAAGGCAGCGTGTCTCCTCTCAGGAAGCGACTGCTTATTTCACACACGGAGAGGAGCATCAATCCAGCACAGTGGGAGAAATTACAGAACACAGCCTGGAGGGGAGGTCGATGAGACAGAACACTGTTCTGGAGCATTCTGGCTTCATTTAACCTCTTAATAAAAGTAGGTTAGAGCATCCTGATATTAAGGACCATGTGAAAGGGGAAATAAAAAAGAAAGAAAAGCATAGAGGGGGGGAAGGAGGAGGAGTAGGGAGTCCTCATCTAGGAAACATGTCCTTGCAGGTAACATCTAGGAAACGTCCTGTCGTGGTTTAAGCCCAGCCGGCAACTAAGCCCCACACAGCCGCTCGCTCACTCTCCCCCGGGTGGGACGGGGGAGAGAATCGGAAGGGTAAAAGTGAGAAAACTCGTGGGTTGAGATAAAGACAGTTTAATAGGTAAAGCAAAAGCCGCGCACGCAAGCAAAGCAAAACAAGGAATTCCTTCACTGCTTCCCATCGGCAGGCAGGTGTTCAGCCATCTCCAGGAAAGCAGGGCTCCATCACGCGTAACGGTTACTTGGGAAGACAAAHGCCATCACCCCGAACGTCCCCCACTTCCTTCTTCTTCCCCCAGCCTTATAKGCTGAGCATGACATCATATGGTATGGAATACCCCATTGGCCAGCTGGCCTAGCTGTCCCGGCTATGCTCCCTCCCAGCTTCTTGTGCACCTCAYAGAGCATGTGAGCTGAAAAGTCCTTGGGACGTAGCCTACCTAGCAACAACTAAAAACATTAGTGTGTTATCAACATTCTTCTTATACTAAATCCAAAACATAGCACCATACCAACTACTGGAAAGAAAATTAATTCTATCCCAGCCAAAACCAGGACAAATGCACATAGAAATCCTTCCTGATGTATAGTATATGGGGTGGTATTATCATGCTCTGCTCAGCAGTTTGCAAGTGTGCATTTTTCTGTCAGAGTGGCAGGTCTGAGCAGTCACATCTCTCGCCGTGCTTCTTCTGCATATGGGCAGGGGCCGGGGGACACTTCAGGGGAGAGGGTAGAAGAAACATTGTCACAAGTCATACAGACAAATCTAGAAAATAATTTGTGCTGCATCCTTAAAAAAAAAAAGTTGGGATTTTTTTCCCTAAAAAAAGAAGTGTCTGATAGTCCAAAATACTTTGCAAACATGATCAATTATGCTTTCAAACAGGTGCTGCGAAAATACTCTTATTCCCATTTTTCTACATGGGGAAACTGAGGAACCTTTCCCAAAGATTAGTTTGAGACAGAGCTCTGGACTGGCCAGGCACAGGTGAAGGAATGGGGACATTACTGCCAAACTGAAATGTAAAATTGCATGGTAATAGAAAACAGCCAGAGAACCATGAGGAGGCTACTGCTTTAACTTTATCACACTTATTTATGTAGATGGATAGTGAGGGAAAAAAGTAGACCAGCAAGCCAATACAGTTTTTACCTCTGAGTTATGATGGATAGCTCTGATCCAATAAAGACATTTGAGTGGGATTTCATAATACATTATTTCTGTTTTAATCAGGCACTATAAAGCAGCAACAGGACTTATATACTTCACAGCCACTTTGTATTATTGAACGCTCACAGTAGGCTAAAAGAGCACTTACAGCTCATCAAATTAAGCAAAAAYGTACAAATTAAGTACCATCAAGCCCACAAGCCAATGCATTTACAGGGAGTGAAGAAGGAGAAACAGAAGAGAATTAAAGGATGAAGAATTAAAATGTGCTTTACAGTACATGCTTTTAAGAAATTATATTCATGACTGAAGAAAACAATTAACAAGCATCTCAGTCCATCCCTTGCACCTATTTCCACACCTCTCCCTGGGCAACTATCTGTCTTTCCTGGTCATTGATTACTGCAGTATTTCCAAAGAGCATGATTTATTGTCTCCCACACATGCTGCAGCTTATACAGCATGCCTGCCATGTGAGGCAGGCCTAACCTGGAGCTGAACACCTGCAGCGTGGATACCAAGCTCAGGATCTCACACCCAGAGCCCCTTTTGCAGGGTACTGTGTGGAGCAGAGACACTGTTGTAAGTTATAAGGCAAAATTGTGGCCTTCTGAATGCAGAGCAGCTTTCCTATCACCTAAAAGCCTTGCCCAGGTTTAATGACCCTAGGGATTAGGTTTCTTCTCCCTCTCTCTAGGCTACCATTGAGGGTACCTAAATGGAGACTCTGGGCTTGCTTTTTGGCATTATGAGTTACTCAATCACTATTCCTTTCCTTTGCTGCTGGTTCCTGGACACCCATCATAAATCAGCAATGCATATTTTTCCTRGTGGCTCCCATGCAAGTTTTCAATACACTCAGGATTGCTTAGGCTCCCAGCTAAGACAGGCTGAAGATGTCTTCAGCAGGAACKGGAGGCAGCAGGTGCCTGCCCGTTTCGGAAAGGGTTGGAAACTAATGCTTTAAAGKCGTAGGGTGAGAAAAGGGCAGTTTCACCATTGTGACACCTAATCAGGAGGGAGGGAGGGAACAGCTGGAAATGGACAGATGAAGAAAAAATACAACAAACGCTATTTTTTTCTTCTGTATACACTACCTAAGACTGTATAATTTCTGTTGTGCCTCTTATTGTTGTGATAGGTTACAGGAATTGCCACAAAGTAGTGATAATGGCACAAACTAAGATAGCTCTTTAAAGCATGGGGGGAAAAACATTAGGAATTATGAAAATGTCAGAAGTTAAAATAGCTTGGAAATGAATCACAGACCAAAAAAGACTCTATGGATCTGATAAACTGTTTGCAAAGGATAGTCATATAAATTTAATCTACATTGCAGCATGAAACAGCACCTTTACAGCAAGGACTTTACAGTAACAATTAAATATGGTTGTCCTCGAAAATATKAATATTATTTCACATGTCTATGAAGGCAAGACCTCAGACATTAAGCAGTCAGCTGACAAATCCTACTGGAGACTCTTCAGATCAAGGAGAGGTTTTGTTTCTAAAGCAAACTGAAACAACTGAGAATTAATTAAGAAAAAAAAAAAGGAACACTAAGTAACAATCAAATTTGTCAAGTATGTTTTAAATATATAACCCACAATAGAATGAATGTTTTATGAGTCTTATTTGCCACTTTCTTTTAAAACAATTTTTCTGTGTTCATTATTCATTACTGCTCATCTTTCAGATCTCTATAGTATTCTTACAGTGAAGGCGTTTGATCAAACTATCGAAAAGTGAAATTAAGATAAGGAAGGTGACCAGTTAGGATAGAAAAAGCATTCCCTTTCCATTGCCTACTAAAGCATTGGGGAGACAGCCCATATTGCAATGTGGAACAGTTGGATTGAAAAGATTTCAAATTTGGATTCCAAGGAATAATCCTTCAATGACTGAACTGAATTTAAGAAGGACCATGCAGCAGGTATTGCGATTTAGAAGAAAGTGGCTACCGTAAATTGTGCTAGAAAGTAAAAGTTCATAATATGCTTTGTCTCTTTAATCATCTTTATTTTAAATAGTACAGAGTGCCAGTACCATGAATGTGTCAAATATAAAGGCACTATTTCTAGCGTGGTCTCAATGCAAGGTGTTGGTTGGTCTTTCTCCTCCTTCTGTGGTAGGATAAGAGACAAGTAAAGTTGGTGAGGTTTGTAGGTGTCTAGCACTCATACGTTTGCACCAACAAATACATGCCTAGGCCTACGTTCATATGCACATACATTTGTACAAATATATATACACACACACATATAGATAGTGGCTATGGATTACAGTCTGTGGTGCCATCTGGTGGAAAGAAGTCAGCAACAGCTCTACTGGTATGTTAAAAAATACAAGTGCAGGCATCCTTAAAATAAGAAAGGAATGAATAAAACCCCAAAAGAAGGAAGGTCTGATCCATATGATTTACAGAAACCACAGTGTTCTTCAAAAAACAATCAGTTCCAGTCTGTCCCAAAACCTAAAGCTTCTTACCTTGACCGTCCCAGACTGTCACACTCATTGATGTGGATCAGTAGTCATTGATGAGCTTTTAAAACCACAAAAAGCTTAAATGAGTTATGGAAAAATGTAAAGACTCCCTGACATTTCTAACTGTCTCCATCCCTGATTCTGTCTGAGGTAGATGGGTTGGCATCTTGCAGATTTACCAGAACAGCAAACATCTTCAGCATCTTCAATGTCTGCATCTCATAGAGAACCTCTTTACAGTGAGCAAATATTTACATGAATACAAGCTCAATTATTTTTTTCTGGTGTCCCGTCAACTTCATCTGGCATGAGTTGCCTCCATTTCTCTCAGTAGATGCAGTTCTTGGGATAGAAATGGGCTTCYAGACAGTAATAAGCAATCATTTATTTTAAACATTACTTGGGAGTAATGTTTGCCMTATAGGCAGAGGAAGGCAGTCTTCGTTTTATTTGAAGAATTTGGGCTGGCTTTCTCAAAATTCCCTTTAGTTTTTGAAGAAAAAAAAAAAGTATAAATTGACTAGTTACCCTCTAAGAGAAAGCTTTCATCTTCCAGGACATCACTCACATCAGAACAGACCAAGGCCTGAGGGAGTCTGCCCAATAAGAGTAAGGTCTAACTCTTACTGGGTTATGCAAAATTCGGTCATTTGGGAATATTCTTTTATACAGAGTTATTATATACTTGTAACTGTGTATTTACAGGGATCAGGCATAACACTGTTAAGGCTTCCATGGCAGAAATAAAGGCAGCAAAACCAGAGTGTTGGAGAGAAACAAAAGAAAAGTTGAAATGTTCATCACTAAGAGTGGCGACATTATGTCTTGTTCATAGTCTTTTAAAGGTAGCTTGACCTATTTCAGCTTTCTTATTTTCAGATGAAAATCCTGAAATGAGTCAGTTAATCAAATGATGATCTGGGATGTTTCAAAAAAGGCTGGAAAGTTTGTCAAAGTGTGTCACAAAGAAAATACTCTGGAAAGCAGAGACTGTAAGTGAACAAGCACAAATATATGTCCATATACCAGCTGATAATTAGCTTCTGCAGCTGAGGCAAATGTGCCACCTACACTTCTTCTTTCCTTTTATTTCCCCAGGCTCTCTTTACCCTTTGCCCATTCAGCAGTTGTCTATCGCTTGCCCCCTTCCTTCTCAGGCCCTCGCAAGGCTCCATCCACCTCCCTGACAGCCATCAAACCCTCTGTACAAAGCAGATGGAAAGGCACTGGGGAAGAAAGGTGATATGACTAAACAATAATCCCATCCCTGCTGAGATAACATCCTAATCCAATGGCAGTTTTTCTTGATAAAGAGGGAGCAAAATCTTGGATAAGATTTTAGGACTTCAGTTGTGGTTAAACCATCTTCATAGCTGGCAAATTGAATTTACTGCTTGCCCTCCAAAATGTAGCATTGTCAAAATGTGTTCTCAAAGCTCAATCAAAACAAAAGAAAAAAACGAGTTAAAATGTATGACTTCTGTTTCTGCCATTGCCTTGTTTCTGCCATTGCTTTTTTTCTGCAGTCCTTGCTTTTTGCTTGTGTTCCTTTGTTTCTCATTGCTTATATTACAATGTCTGAATCACAGGCTTCTCCTTGTATCCAGTGAACTCGGCAGAATAATTCTTATTGACTTTACTGGGTATAGGATTGGATTTACTGTCCATTGCTCTAATCTGTTAGATTACTTTCCTCCTGCTATTTCTTTCCTTTATGCAAATAAATGATGAATATAGGGAAGTTCTTATTTGCTAATGTAGCTGTTGGAAGAATGGAAGCTAAACAAAAGCAATGGCTATTTTGAGGAACAATTTTAGTACATTTTTAACAAAATCTTTGTCCATACTTTTGACTGACTAGGAGTTGCTCAAAAACAAACTTTCATTTACTACAGAAATGAAAACCTTTTCCAATAACTATAGTTTGCCCTTTCTGCCTTCCTGTAACTGAGATTCTTCCCTACCCCACCCCATCATTAAAATYCATTGGGAGAAAATTATCTATTTTCTCCCAGTTCTCTAACCAAGCTCCTTGTGTGTAAGCCCAGAAATAATTACTGAGAGTGAGGGGATTCATTTGTAGGACAGTTCAGTGAGTTCAGTAGTGAATGCCYGGAAGACCCTGTGATGTGCATTGTTACTATGATTAATGACTCTTATTATTGATGCAGAACCATAAATTTATACAGGATCTGCCAAGAATAAATAAGAGAGCAGTGTGTTCTGCTATGAAGAGTTACAGCAGAAAAACAGCAAAGATTTATAAATAGCAAATCTTAACAGGTAAACAAACACATTACAAAACTGTGAACATGCTTGTGCTTCCCTTGTAGTTCTTCAGAATGTTGTCTTCTCTCTATGATGGGAGGGGGACTGGGCTTTTAGTGGCAATAAGAAAACCAGAACATAAAATAGAATTGGAATTTAACAAGGGAGCTGATTCATTTCCTCATAAAACCTTGAAAAAGTCATTTGAAGACCCTTTGTTTATGAACACTCACCTGAACAGACGTCTGACAGAAGAAGCTGCGAGTAAATGGGAAAGTGTCACAATTTTGGGGAGCAGGGAAGGGGGTTGCTTTTTTAGCCTCAGGATTCTTTTGCAGGTTCACAAAGGAGCATTATCACCTGCAGTTGCAGCGTGCTCTTTTCTCTGGGGTGCCGCTGCACATCCTCACTCGACAATAAACTCTGCTCATAGGTGGTGGCACAAACTTGGAGTGTGGAAAGCAGGGGCTGGTAGTGTCTGGTAATCTGCAAAGTATTTAGGCAGTCAATGGCAAAAAATATACACCTTGGGATTTGGTAGTATCTGCCTTGCAAGTTTAGATATCCACCTCTGCCTAGGGCTAAAAAAGGGGAACCACTGTAATTTCACCTCAAGGACAGTCAGGGAGCTGTAGCAGAAAAATCCTTCAGGGATTTGAGGATTCCATATTAAAAAAATATGCTTATCCTATGGGTCAAGCTGACTTATCTTTCAGTGGTTTTTGTTTGTAAAAATGTAGAAATGTCATCTGATTTTGTGCATAATGGAATGTATCTCCAAAGTGATTATAATGTTGCAAAATATAATGTGGAAAAAGTAAGACCAAAACTCTCAAGAAAACCTCCAAACCGTGTAACTGGATGTAGAAGTGAAATCTAATATCATGAAAGAGTACAATATAGGAAAAAAAACCAAAACCCAAACCAAGTCACATATGGATGCTGTATTAGTCAACAGCTAATCAGAAGCATTTCAACGCTGAAGCAAGAGGGGATATACGGTAGCATTTATTCCTCAGTACCTCAAAATCACAAAATACCTTACACACCCACATGCATCACACTTCTCCTTCTGAAATCACCTCTGTCTTTCCTGTGTCCTCCCACCATACTCAAAGGCATAATCTAGGCTCTTCCATGCCTGATTCTTCTGGGCTGCTCTTTACTTGTTCCCTCCGTGGTTGAATTCCGTAAGGTTTCCCATTACATGTAGCGTTCAGCTGGCACCTCTCATGCAGTGCTTCTGGCTTCATTCTTAACACACCTCGTAGGTATTTCCATTGCTTTTTCTGAGCCTTAATTACTGAAAATGTGCCTGGGCAGTATCAACTGACACTAAAATGATTTCCTCTTTAATGTCAATAGAAAAATGAGTTCCGTTTCTTGCTCCAAACATCACTTTCATGTCAGTTATTTCATGAGCCCAGGAGAGTTTTACTGGAGCAGCCAGCTGCCATGGGTGGAATCTTGCCTCGTTGGACCAAGCTCTGCTAACACACTCAGCTGTTACTGGCGTTCTGTGTTTTGAGTGCTCAATACCTATAGGAACACCAAGTATTTTGAATAGATCTGCATTTGGTGGGCAGTGGAGACAGTGCTGCAGGGGCTACTGTGAAGACAAAAGGAGTAACGAAGTCTATTGCAAGGAAAGGAGGATCAGAGGCTTCTTAAGTAAAACTATGGGAGGGGACCGAGAAGTTTTTTTGTTGCTCGTTGTGGTGAAAAGATTCCCCTAGCTAGGTCTTTCTCTGACCTCTGCACAGAGATCATTTTTCCTGTCTAGAGGCTTGAATTCACATAGTTTCTATTCTCCATAGACCACATCTCTCTGCTGGGTCTGTTGCACAGAATGGCACCTGCAGCCATTAAAAATGAGGGCAACAAAAGCCCAAGTTCACATTGGCATGCARTGAGGCAGATCAAATGTACAGGCAGGTTTTACACATATGCCTTGTTACAAAGYAGTTTTTATTACTGAAAGTGTTGTGGGAAGAAAGAAACAGGTTGTCGGCTGTGCAGTTTGCTTTTTCATTCGAGTTCTGAGGATGGGTTATGGTTTAAAGAAGATTGAAGATAATGCTACATAGAGTCCTTATTGCATAAAATTATCATGGGTCTGTTTATATACATGTACATAGATTGAAATCCACAGCACARTGCCTTTCTTCAATGGCATTTTATAAACGGGCAAAAGCAAGCAGAACCTTGCAGAGGACCGAAAGCAGACGTCTTTCTTGCCTCTGGTCAGTACCTTAGTCTACACACAAACTTCTCACACAAGTGTGAATCTTAAAGAGTGTATAATTCTTTTTTTCTTCTTCTTTTTTGATTTAGGACGTAAACCATTTCAGGGTGCAGTTCTACCTTACCCTCTACAGTAATTCAATTTATGGCTTTGTTTTGCCTTTTTTTTTTTTTTTTTAAGCTTTATTATTTTAAATTAAATTACCTCTATGTCATCTTTCTTGGAAAAGAAAGTCAGCAACCTAAAATATGAATGATACCAAGGAAGTCAAGAGAAACAAGTCTGAAATACTCAGGGCTACAGCAGTCTCTCTCGCTGTGTTTCTACTAATGTCTGTAGTCAGGTGTAGCTGTGCTGATGAAATGTCTGGCTGTGAGCCGGGGGCAGGGGCAGGCGGCGAGTAGCTGAGGGAGGAAAGGGACTGGGGCTTTATTTTGTAAATCATTTATTTTGGATCACTGTAGGTATCACTACTGGGAAAAGTAATCCTGCTATAAAATTTTTCATCCCATGTTTCTCAGCCCTTGTTACTGATAAAGTGAGTGCTTGTCTGTGCCACGTTGAGAAGCAGACAATTTTCTGGGCCAGGTGTTGATGTCCCGCTATCTGACATTCAAGTTGCCTTGTTCCTTCACAGCCTGCGTGCACCTCAGCCATCCATCCCACTTCAGCCCTTTCCCTTTTATCGGTGCACAGAATTAATAAAAATTATTTGCTAATTCATTCACCAGGGCAGCTCATGCTCAGTCCACCTCAACCTTCCTAAACCGTAGCTGCCTTCAAGGAGAGGCAAAATGGAGCAGAGACTCATTAGCCTGCAAAGTCTCTTCCGAGTTAGGGAAGGTCATTTTCTGCCTCTTCTTTTTGGGAAGTTTGTCTATTTTTGCCCCTTTTTGTCCAATTAGCTACAGCCTTTCATACTCCTACTCAGCAGATGAACTGCTTCTCTCGGGTAAACAGCCTACATTACCCCAGTGAGCTTTGATGCTCAAATCCCTATTTTTTAATGAGAATTCTTTCCAAGCCTAATAAAAAATAATATGCTTTGGGAAGAAATAACCAAAGAAGTCCCAGCAGAGAATCCAGTGTGGTTATAGCTTGGCACTCATGCCTTGGGTACTTTTTGAAAGTTTCTCCTAGGTGCTGTGCAGGCAAGCGATAGAAATCACCTCAAAAAGCTCACACTCTACATGCCAGACAGGACACGACATGTGGGTGGGACAGATAAATGAACTGGAAGTGGATTGGGAGGAGAAGGAAGTTATAATAAAATAAGCTAGAATTTAGCTAAAGAGCAGAGGTTTTTGCTTTCGCAATTCCCTGATCCTGGGTCAGCACAGCTGTAGGAAGTTTCTGACACTTTTTTTTTTTGGTGGAGAGGGGACAGGGAGGACTTGTTCTCTCGTACTTTCTGTCAGGAGGAGCTGGCTACAAGACCTGAAATATGTTACAGTAATAAACATATTTCATGCAGCCAGGACTGGCAAATGGAAGGACTATTGCTGCAGCCCAGGGAAATCCTTGATGTGGAAGGAAACCTTCTTTGTCCAGGGGCCTCTCATGCCTCTGTGCAGGGGCAGACTCCTCATTAGGAGCACAGACGCTGTTGCCAGTATGCAGTGAGCACTGAAACGGTCGTGTTCAAAGGGAAAGCAAGGATAAAATGTGACTTGCAGAAAACACCTCCAACGCAACCCCTGCCCCCAATGCAAAAGTAAGACAGAAGGAGGGAGAGTTTTATGGCTAGCTCACTGCACAAGTCCTTAAAGAAAAAAGGTTTCCATCTAGGTTATATTTAAGTGAGGCCCTCTTCTACAAAGACAATTCAGCTGTCTTGCGTAGTAGAAACAACCCTGCCATGAGCATCCTGTCTCAGTCATTGCTACAGACAACATTCATCACTGCTCAGAGCAAGCTCAAAGCTTTAGCACCGTCTAAAGGTCAGTCAGGCCTCCAACATGAGTTTGTTTGGATTGAAAAAATACCTCATCCAAGCCATGCGGGTCTGCACAGGGGTGAATCATACACCTCAAGATGATTTTGGTGGCAGCACTTCCACCAACCAAAACTACTGGGTAACTATATTTTTCTAAAGAGCAGTAGATCTTTCTTCTGAGCATGTTTTCTTCTAGAAAAAAAAAGAACTGGATATTCTCCAAAAACTGTCATCTGCAAACAGCTGTTTACATCCCAAAGCCCTCACAGTACAATCAATATGTGAAAAGGGAAATGGATTTTGGAAAGCAGTCCTCGAACTCTGTGCTATAGCCAGCTATTGCGGTGAAAAGTAACCAGTCACGCTGAAGCCCACTGTACTCAGCTGTGTCTGAGGGTCTAGCAGAAATATGAATCACTTAATGGATTAAGCGGATCATTTTTCCTTCACCTCATAAAGCCTAGCAGAACATGTCTTTTTTCTGTGTTTGCACAGTACCCAGTGGAGACTGGGGCCTCTGTGTGTTACTCTTAACAAATATTTATTTGCTCACTTGGAAGCATGCACGGGACATAATACCAAAGAGACACAGTTGAGAAACAGGGAAGAAACACTGCAAGAATGAAACCTTTTTTTTTTTTTTTTAAAAAAAAAGGTAACTTTCTGTGTCTCTTGAAAACTCACCTCTACAGCAAGAAAGCCAGACTGTCGGGGTGATTGTTAAGAAGACAACTGTTCACTGCCGGAACTTGCAGCACAAGCTGAGAAAGGAAGCATTGGATCAGCTCTCCATTCTCCTGATGGCTTACTCAGTTCTGTTCACTGTGCAGTGGACGTTAGGGCTCAGCTGGGCGTCCGAGTGGCTATGAACAGGAAGACACCCGTTATGTTTAGCTACGCCAATGGCCGCATACTGCACCTGAGAACGCACATACACAGTTTTAATTCTGTTGGGGGCTGTGCATGCCTCCCAAGCAAGAGAGAGTGAGGGAAGTTTTAAAGAACTCTGATTTCTTTATGGCTTTACCTTCCTCAAACAACTTCTTCCTTGCTATTCTCCAGCTAATGATTGCTGTGCCTTGGTATCAGCTGACGAGATCTGTCTACTCCTCTGCTTCTGCCTCCTCCTCTGTACTAAAAAAGGATTCAGTGGTGGCCGAGCACCTCCTTTGCATGTCATCAAGATTAACTAGAAAATAATCAGATCACGTGTGGAAAGCTCAGAGGAGCCTGAGTTTCACTACAGAGTTTTTCATATGAGATTGGCACGGGGTAGAAGTTGCTCTACCTGAGGAAGAGAGCATCCTACTGGGCCGCTGTGTGGTGTAGCACAACTTAATAAGGAGGAAATGATTTCTGTGTGAAAAATGTGGGATTAGATCCCACAGGAATGATGTTCAAGGAGTTTACACAATTTTCAGTTGGCTGTGTATCAACGGCTGAATTCCACACAAGATAGAGAATATATTGCCTGGTAACAAATGGTGAAATAAGTGAAATAATAGGTGTTAATCATGCTTATCTTTTTCTCAGACMCTTCTATTTTTCAGCAGTATTTCAATGCAGCAGAGCTTGAGGCCTCAGCTAGCCACCCTATAAACCCAAGCCTGTTCAACTTTAAAAAATAGCTACATCATTTAAAGTAGATCAACTTTCAATTCCTCCATTTAAAGCGGTGCCCATATCCRGTAGATTATTTAGTTATCATTTATGTCCCTCCAGATAAGTTCAGTGATGTACCAGTGCAAAGCAAGCTGAGAAAACTGAGCATGCCTTTGGCAGAGGTTTATATGTACAAATTTTTAAAGGAAGGAAGTGGTTTGGTCACAGCATCTTTCCATCATCCATCATCACAGTGGATTTCTTGAGGAACATTGTAACATCGCTAAACAAACTTGGCTGACCATGTCTGTGTTTCTCTGAACTGACAGGCTCTGGGAGGGCTCAAGTTGAGAGCTGCGTGTCTCCTGCCTGCTTCCCACCAACTCGACTGCCTTGCGTGCAGCAGTGGGCTGTTGCAGCCTGGCTGGCCGGGTGTGCCGGGCAGCACGCTCCCCGCCGGGCAGGCTTACGATTTGCTTGGCAAAATCATCCCTTTGCGTGCAGCCTCAGGAGCACTTCTGCCAGCCATTAGTTATCACTGTGGCTTGTGTTCTGCTAAGTCAAATGGAGACTTTTGCATAGCGTACAGTCTCCTCCTGAAGACCAGACTGACAGCATCGGGGCAAGGAGCCAAAGCACAGAGAAGGGCTACAGCAAGTTTACCAACAGTCAGGCAGACACTTAGGTTTGTATCTTGGTTTGTTTGCCACTTTCAGTAACTTCTGCTCCCGAACCTTTGCTTCCGTGTTTGCTGATCATTACCGGCACATTGAGACCTTGCTCTCTATTTGCAATCTCTGCTCACCCAAAATAATACAAATAAAATGTATTTAAACATGTGGAGTGTGGGATTATCCTCAGCTTATTCTACACCAGCTGTTGTTTCGGGTTTTTTTCTCCCCCTCTGCCTGAAATCTCGGGGAGTGACAATCAGAGCACATGGCTTTCTCCACATGGACGTCATGGACTTCCATTCCAGATGCAGATTACCGATAAACACAACCATCTCCCTCTGGAAGCAACATACATCACACATTACAAAGGCCCATTTGTCCTTGTTATTTTAATTCTATAGTATAGACAGAGGACTTAGTGTTAAATACCATCATATCATTTACCAATTAACTTTTTTTTTGACACTGATGGTGGACCAGGAGGATGAGAGGAGAAAGACTTCTTACCTGCACTTCTGTGGAAGATGATGCAAACCTGCTTAGCCTGGTTCCGTATGCACACAGCCAGCCAACTGACAGACAACAAAACCAAAAACGCTAATACCACAGTTGGTGATACCCTTGTTAGCAGAATTTGAAGTGGAATGATCTTGGAAATGGAGCAATCCTGGAAGTGACAAAGATGAACCTGAATGCCAGAGCATCAGCTATAAACCACCTTGGCACCACCTGTGTTGGTGGGACGAAGTGTCCCACTTTCTGCTGCTCTCCCCAGGCTTCTCAGCTACCAGAGTGCCAGGCAGGCTGTAGCTTCAGCCTCCTGCCTTCCTCCTTCTCTCACCATCTTCACGACCAGCAGCAATGGACATCTCTGCATCGGTGCAGTTGAAAAAAAACCCTCTCACCTGCTTCTTCCTCCCATTCCTCCAACTTCTAAAGATTTCTTTGGGCTTTCCTGATTAGGCTGAAGGGATTGAGAAGCTCACCCATGGATATTTCATTGGGCAGAAAGAATGAAAAGGAAAGTGTGCAGGCAATCCCACAAAACATGTTTAGTGCCGAAGGAGACAGCCATGTTCCTGGTAGGCAAAAAGGAGCACTCAGCGACTTCCAACCTGTGAATAAAGCTCTTTGGCTGCAGAGGAGAGTTACTGGACACCTCCAGCCCACCCTCGCCTTCATCACAGAAATGGCCCTTGTGGGAAGAAATGCACGTGGCGACATGAGAGTCACTGACTGAAGCAGCCACGGGGAAGAGCGCCAAATAGCCTTCTCGGTCCCCATGAGACGTGGCTGAGGAGGCAATTTACTCTCCAGTTCGCTTTCAAGATGAAGTATGGCTTGCACTACCACTGCCTAGGCTGTACTTATTCTGTAAATCAAGTTTTTCTGTCTTCCATGTGGCAACTTTTGCCCTGAAGTCACTCTTTAAAATAAGCCTCAGAAACAGAGGCAATGTTCTAGCAGGTGAGCACAGCTGAGCGCCTGGACAGCAGATACCTGTCAGTATTAAACGCTCAGCCTCGGTATGAGAAAAACTTTCTCCTGTATTTCACCTCCTAACACGTGGGTGGTTGTGCTGCCGACAGGGCAACGGAGCCGTCCTGTCTCTCCGATTCCTTCCTTCCATTTGGTGAAGACGCGGAGGAGGCAGACTTTGCTGGAAGCCTTTCCGCTCCCTCTGTGCTCAGCACAAGAGCCACGGCCTCGGGAAGCCTCTGCAGAAAGGTGCCATAAGAACACAGAGTCACCCAGCTCTTTTCTTTCTTTATTTTTTTATTGAAAGCTTCATCAAAGAAAACAGAAGTTTAAACCTAACATCCACTGTTCTACAGAAAGCCCCAGGACTGGGAAAATGGCAGCTATTAGGATCGTGGTACAAATGGAAAACATAAAAAAAAAATCATAGCAGTACAGATCTTTCAAAGACATTCTGAGACATCAGCACACAGATGCCCATATAAATAAGATTCATAATTTAATGTATCACAGAGGTTCTGTATTCTACATTTTGGCTACAGTGAGGTCTGTAAAGGCTTTAGAGAACCTCTGTCCCATTTGTGTGATGCATGTTTTCTTGATAGGAAGTTCATGTGCTTTCAAAGCTGCTTTGATTTTTCTTACAGACAGAATCTGTTAATTCTCCTTTAAAAAGGAAAACAATTAAAATTTCCTATATGAATTCTGTATGCTTCCTGGTTTTACATAAAATTGTTTTGCCTCCAAAAGATAGTAGAATTTTCTTCCACTCTGGGATACAGCATATTTAATAATACTTTAGTTACATAAACATCATGTTCTCTTCTCTAGGCTGTATTTTTGGGCTTTTAAAAATATAACTGACTGTAAATTTTGCCAAATTCATAAAATTATTATCCAAGAGAAAGACACTTAAAGGCAGAAYATTAACATTGGGCAGATATTCTCTTAAGGACAACACATCCAGATCTTGGAAGGTGCTTACACCTTGCAGGCTTTGGTCCTACAAGGAAAAATGGATTTGTGAAACTGTCAAAGGCTGACATTTTTCACTTCATTACACATTTTTATTAAGGTGAAAGAACTCAGCTGTCACTGTTGGGGAATTAACTGAACAACTGAAATGAACACAGGAATTTTTCTCATCATGGAAAGCTAAACCAACACTGGGATTTATTTTTTTACACCTTTTCTCTCATAATTTTATGTTTAATTTTAACAAAGAGCATGTTAATAAAGGGGAGGAGAAAGGGTCTCTTCTGCCTGCTTTGAGGCACAAAGGTGAATAAATCTCTGGGGTACATACAGCATTCTAGCCTATTTGGGTGACAGGAGCAATATAGAAAAAGTTGGTTGTGTTTTTGAGGGGAAAATAACTCTCCTTACACTGCATCTTTGCTGCTTGCTGAGATTCTAGAAATCTGCTCCACTGAGGGAGAGGAGAAGTCTGCTGCTCACTCAGCCCTCCTTCTGAGAAAGCGTGCGTGCATGATTGTGTATATGCGTATTAGAAATGAAAGGAATCATCATTACTAGAGTCAATTGTCATTAAACAGAAAAGACTAATACACCAAATGTCAGCATTTTTGTTGTTTTCTGTTTTGCATTTCCATCACACCATGACTGTTTTCTTGGTTCACGTGGGCTACTGAGAAAGACCAGGAAAATCCCTTACCCTAGGGCACTTCTTTTATATCTGGACCAATTTCATGTTAAATAAAGTTTTGAAAGGAAATGTTGACCATGTGTGTATCAAACATTGCTATCTTCAACTACCACATTTGGTCTCATCACTAAAAATGGATCGATTCATTACTTTAAGCACATTATCACYTTTTAGCATGACTCTTGCTATAGGTGGAGTTCAGTGAGTCTGCCTAAACCTGTTTTGCTCGTCACCCTCAGCATTAAAATGAAGTGGCACGAGGAGCACCATCAACCTTAAAATCGTGAAGCATGGCAATTTGTTAAACACTTAGTATCAGTCTCATCCTTCAGTACCATAAACAACATAATATAGATCCAAATACTATGACATATTAAAAATAAACTTTATTACAATGCAGGCTTCCTCAAATTTGCTGAGTTTTGGTATACATACATACATAAATAATACCCTTCATTTGATTTTTACTTGAGTAAAAATCCATTCAAATGCTTCAGCCCACTGCCCATTGAAACTTTAAGCTCTCACTTATCTAGTCACCAGCCTTTATCTTCCACAGTCGGGCACACATCCATAGCAGAAGATGATACAATGTGATGCAATTGCTCTCAAATATGCCTCATTCTGCATTACGGTGGATTTCTTGACCAACACAACCAAAGCAGTCTCTTGGTAAACAGAACTATACAAGTAAGCACAAGCTAAGGACATTTCAAGAGTCTGTTTCACTGGAAGGCAATAAGAGGACATTCACAATTTGAGGCCTGACTGTCACAGGTGAAAAGTGCTTACAAAACCAGCAGTAGAGCCAGATAGGAAGAAGAGTCCCTCAGCCATCTCACTGGGAACAGTGAGACTTTTCAGTGCCCTGATCTACGCTCGGGTCAGCACCTGCAAATATAATACTCTCTTCAGTTGCACTGCATCCATTCTTTTTTCCTCAATATTAAGCGACGAGCCCAGGTATTCAGAATTTTCTAGCCATAATTCGTATTTTTCTGACACCCCTTCTGTATTTATCTTTTAAGGTAAAAACAAAAATACCAAACCTGAACATCCAGATTTGACTATTTACAAGAATTCAGGTGTGATGGAAAGTACATACGCAGTTCAGCTTATGGATTTGATGTTACTTCCAGACCTCTGGGCCAGGCACCATTGCCTTAGACTTCTAAAGTTGTTTCTGCAACCTTTCAGGAACCCTCCTGATATTTAAAGCTAAATTGGTAAGACAGACATAGATACTGACTTTACAAATTCAGGTCTTCAAAAAAAAGAAAAAAAAAAAGAAAACAGAAACTCAGACAGATAATAATAATAAACCTTCCAAAAAATCTTATTAGCCAGAACATAAAGAAAACCAGTTTTAGATTTCAGAGGCCACCAAGCATTCCTGTCCTACAACACCCATGCAGCAAGTGTGTTGCTCTTCCACTGTCCTCTTTTATCTCATCTTTAACTTTTACAAATAAGTTACCACTTTCTGAGCATTTTGCATGTTCCAAATAAGTTTTTTTCTTACCTTATGATCTATGACTGTTTATATTCAAGGCTCACATTGTTTATAATTCACAGACTTTCAAGTACCAGTTCACTGTTTTTTTGGGGATCAGTAAGATGATCAATTGTATTTAAGGGATCCATTTTCTTTCCTCTTCTTCTTCCTCTACTTCTTTGCTTTGTTTC
This sequence comes from Oceanodroma leucorhoa, assembly GCA_030449065.1. Taxonomy (NCBI): domain Eukaryota; kingdom Metazoa; phylum Chordata; class Aves; order Procellariiformes; genus Oceanodroma; species Oceanodroma leucorhoa. The sequence continues at coordinate 4,583,574 of JASVER010000053.1, forward strand.
TTTTGATTTCAAACACCATTAAACATTGTAGCATGGAAAAAAAAGGGAACAATTCTAATACAGAATGCACTTGAAACACTTTAAAGTGACAGGCATCGTGATATCGTGTTGCCTGTCTGGCTTAATAAAAAACACTGAGATTGTTTAATTTTGTTTGCTGAAAAAAATAAGAAAAATGTTTCTGAATGTATAAATAAAGCAGCAGAGTTCTGAATAGAAACAAGAAGGTACCTCAGCATATTCATCAGCCACATGGTAGCTACCTTGTAGCCTCATTGTTGATAGTAAATGAGACTTTTTGTGTGTCACATTAGAACTAACACAAAAACAAATGTGTTTATTTCATATTTAACTGACTTGTGCCTGGGGTTATCTCTATTTGTACAAAGAATTCAGAGAGAGACAGAAAGAGAGTACATGTAGAAAGGAAGAAAATAAGGCTAGATCGATTTTTTTCCCTCATATGCCCTCTAAAGAAAGAGGGAACCTTTATCCAAGAACAAAATTCAAGTGCCACTCTCAAAAAAGCAACAAGTAATGAGACAGCATGTGAAACAGAAAGAGATTTTTCTTTTTTTTCTGAATTGAAAACATGTTGTGGATGTTGTTGTTCTTTCACTTTGGCATCATCTGGTTTTCAGAAGTGTTGAATATCAACAACTACTCTGGAGAAAGCAGAAGTTTTACCACTTCTGAAAATCAGGCCCTCTTCCTATGGTGAAGAACCACGTGAACTCCCATTTCTCTCTTTTCTATGTTGCATATCTAGCAGCCATTTACTTGGGACCCCCCCCCCCCACCTCACTATGTTAAAAAATACGATCTTGTTTTATCAATTTAAAAAAATAATTGTGTTCTTTTCCCCAAAAAAGTCAGGTTAGGGAAACACAGATCTCTTTTTAGAATTGGGAAGCTGAATCAGATTGATCCAACATATATGTTTTAATTTCATTATTTTTAATGGATACCCTGTCTCTAATGCACCACAATAAATGTGATGAAGCTTCCCCTCTCTTCTGGACGGAGGAAAGTTTAAAAAGGTTTGATTTAATTTTTACATATAGATATATGTGTATGTATGTCTATATCTAAATGCTGCTTCTCTTCTGCCTCCTTATGGAAAAAATAATCTTTTGACTTACTTCTCACCTTTTTTGTCTGTTCRTTTGTTTGGAAAAAAGTAAGGGCCATAATCAAGATTTCTCTATGGAAAATAAGTGTCATTCCTAAAACAGGTTTCAGTGGATTCAATTTAGTTCGTGTCTTTTTCTGCCTAATCATACTAATTAGTGATTGTCAGCCAACATATTAAGACACCAGAAATCATAGCAGAGAAGAATAATTTTTAACCCTGCCTGTGTGACAATACTAAGTCATTTTCAACATTTCTGCTTGTATGGGAGAGCTAAAATGAGAACAAAGATCAAGTTTGCTTTCTCTTGCATCTAACTGGCAATTCAAACGCATCACTGAAAAACAAATGCAGAATTAAGGTGGCTATGCATGCTGGACGATGACAAAGACTGAGGTGAAGAAATGAATCTGCGGTATGTCGGAATTCAGAAGGAAGACTGTTGTTTCAGTAGAAATACCAAAGATCAGGCAATTTAACAGAAAAACTCATCAAAATTAAAGCCCACCTGGACAGATTAGTTGGTAACCCACTCTCCCTTGCTTTGGGATGTTCTCCAAAGCACACCATCAACAAGCTTCTAATACCAACTATTCTGAAATTTCCACTATAAACATATGCAGTATGTAAAACACCAGTGGAAGATAGTTTAAACAAACAAGAAAGTAAGAACTGGTCCGGCCATGTAGGTCAAATAAAGATAAAAAAAGAAAAAAACCTCTATCTTCTGGACTGCGTTAGGGTGTCACTTCATCTTTGGTATAAAATAGGCCATCCATAGGCTGCATTTGTTCACAACTAGGAAAGACTACAGAAATTGTCAACAATTTCTTCTATCTATTGCTTTTTTTGCACTTTTTTGACCATAAGCTCCTATCTACTTAAGTTTTTTTTTAATGCTCTTAAGCTAGGTTTTTGCAATGTGACAAGCAAAGCAGACTAAAAACTTCTTAAAGCTCATAAAAAAGACTGCAGATAAAAAGCACTAATGCTTTTGCTAGCGATCACGCTTTGTAAATAAAAAAATCTGCATTCTGCAAGAAAAAAACCCTGCATTCTCTACAATGCAGCAAGTTTTTCTCTCAATTCAATAACTTTACTGTAAAATGCTTTAGCCTTCTAGAATTTTTTCTGTCAACACTTAAGACAAAGTTCATAAAAGTCCCAGCATTTTTCCAATCCTTTCAGTTGCCACAGTTCCTTTATCATCAACTTTTCTTCAAAAGAAGAAAATCATTTTCTTTTAAACTGTACAGTTTATTTTTTGTTCACCCCAAAAACTCAGTCTATTAAACTTCTGCACCAGCACCGGTGTGAGCAGTTTCAATTCATTCTCGGGTTTTCTAACAAGACGTTGACAGCTTGCCTTGAGAGCCTTTGACGTCCTTAAAATTAAGGCAATTAAGATTCAAGATAAACCTTACCTAAACATTTCTTTAAAAAAACAAAAAAACCCAAAAAACCAAAAAACACTCTAGGTTTAAAACAAGAAGAAAAATAAAATGAGAGAAAAAGAGTAGCTTAATTTTTGAGGAAGACAATTGGTTTTCATCTCAACTTGCTCCCTCTTGACATCATCAGTTTTTCTGTTAAAAAAAAAAATAATCTAGCTACACCTCCAGGTAAATTCTGAATTCAAATGTTCGTCCAGATGAAATGTCAACCCAGCGTTTTTCCTCTGGGTTTTTTCTTTATTAAAAAAAAAAAAAAATTATAGCAAAAATAAAATTGTCAGACTACATGACGGAACCATTTGCACAGCACATAAAAACACTGTTTTGTTTTCGTTGGGAAAGGTAGGAAAAAAAAAAGCATTCATTTGACGCCTGTGCAAACTGGAAGCCAACTTCTTGTTCAGTGAAGTTTCTCCATTCAAGGCAAAGATTTCAGACCGACATTCTTCAGTCCTGTTTATTGTCTGTAAAAACAATTGAATTAAAGTGGTCATTAAGTCAAAACAACTTTGAAATAGGCTCCTCTCCTCTTTTTCCACCCAATTCCCTTTAAAAGTTATCCAAGCTAAACTAACTTTGCAGCTGTTTAAATATGATACCACCACTAAGCTGAAAATAGTCAGGCAGAAATAGGGAACTCCTGCTTAGGGGACGTTAACACATCTGAAGCAGATGAATTTACTCTTGTTAATGCCATGCTTAATGGGCAGTCTAACTACACTGAAATGAGATGAATGCGTGGCTTAACACTGTAAATATTTCAAGAGTAATGCAATAAGAGAGTGAATATTTCCATAATAATAAGTGGCACTGTTTATTTTGGATACTACTAATAAAACRAAGGATAAAATTACAATAAAAGGATACATCCAATTTGCTAAAAAGAACACATTTTCTGACGGCAAGAACAGTTAGACTGTGGAGCAGTCTGCTTAATGAGCCAGTTATGGCTAACTTAGTAGAAACATGAAAGATAATATTAATTAGAAAAATATAACTTTTGATCATATAGTGTCAAATCTTTCTAAATTTAGCACAGAGAATAAGCTAAACTGTCAACCTTTTTCTTATGGAAGATAACTCTCATTTTGTGTTTTTGAGGTTTCATGTCATTTAAAGATATGCCACATCAAACTTATCTTAGCAAGACTATATGAGATCTTTGGGGAGATGTAGAACCTACAGACAAACACGGTTTGTCTAGGGCTATCAGTAAGGGTTAGCTATTGCTTCTCCTACAGTCCTCAAAACTTGCATGGAAAAAATCCTTTTCCAACCAAAGTTCAACACAAGAAAACCCATCACCTTTCCTTTTGCAAGCATTAACGCATTTACTTCGCTTAGTTTTAAATTAATTTTAATATTAGGAGTTAAACTGTGAAGAATGTTGATGACATAACATTTGCCACAGAACTATTTCTCTGGGATGGTAAACATAAAACTAACTTCAATTTTAAACATTAAATTTACCAAAGGACTTTTTCATCGTGTGAAGCCTGAAAATTAGTATTTTGAATGTAACAACAGATTTATGTGGAAAGCAAGAATTAGTTATTTTCTTAGGGTTTTCTATGCATAACTTCCGGTAGGAGTATTCAAGTTGGATGCTCACCTCCTGAGGTTTTACTGCCCCTCTGGGTCGAGTGGCCACCATAAGTGTGAAAGACCAATTCCACTGAGGGGTCACAGCACACACTCTCTAATCTAATCTGGCATTGAGTTTGCCCACAAAAGGCTCCAGAAAAATGTAATTCTTTCCACATTGAAAAGCAGAGTACGTTGTCCAGCAGAGTTTTGCTTAGAGGTAAGAGAGCACACTTTTCAGGGGGAAGGATCTCAATTCATCTCCATTTCATAGATTTCACACTTTTATGTGCAAAATTAAAGATTTACAAGGAAAAAGGGAGTATGGGTCTAAAATAATTAAGGTGATTTCCTCATAAAGTAGCGTCCTCTGCTCAGAAACCAAGGGCTGTTTCTCCTATATTTCTACGCAATAGGTAGCCAGGTTTTTGACATGAAGTTATCATTTCTGAACATCTATGGGTGGGATCCTCAAGTACAGCAGCCAGCATATTAAATAAACGAACGTGTATGCTGATTAAAAAAGTAGAACTTAAATTTTAAGTCTCGTGGTTTATTTTTACTTACAAAGAGAGTACAGAGTCCTTATACCACCCAGTTCATTCTGAGTACATTGCCTCTCCTTCGTTGCCTGCAATTTCGTGATTGTTGCAAAGAAAATAAATATAATGAAATACACTGTTATAACTTTTCTCCTGACTGATCAGCTCCTATGAAATAATTTTATAGTGTCTGGTTTTTATTTTGCCTATATCCGACAAAATCATTGTTCGGTCATGTTAATTACTTCCTCTCATCTCGCTTTGAAAACAGCTGTTGTATATCGGGCATGATGCTTGCTACTAATAAATGTGCCCTTCGAAGACCAGATTAATAAAATTATATTTTAATTACAAAATAACTTCACTTGGTTTTATATTAAAGGTTATTGAAATATTCCGGCAGAAGTTGTTTTCTTAAGACAGAGATTGTGTATATTTTGGTTTGTTTCTGCAGCTTCCCACACTTTGCATTTCTGCCCGCAACTGGCAGATATAAATAGAGGGCACATTTCAGAAAAAATACTGAAATAATCATAATAAAAAATCTGTAGTGGATCTGCCTGTGTGATTAAAAAAGAAAGAAATTCCTCTGAATAAAAATGCCAGTGCCATTAGAAGTGTATCCATCATTGCAACAAGGCAGTAGCTGACAATGAAAGATGAGGGATCTCATTCTCAGAGAAGGTGGGAATTTACCACACTGGCAAGAAACATAACACCCATTTCAATAAAGAATTGCAATGTAGTTTCCTCCTAGGTGGGAAAAATGCCAGAATCCACTGCTCACAGCTATGTTATGAGGGCTTCTGAACCTAAGTCCTTCTGCTTTGAGACTTAAGTGAAAGGGAACTGAAACACAGGAACGGTCAGATCCAAACTGAACAGTCACCAAAACAAGCCAACAGGACAGTATAGTCATATATATTCCTCTCTTTGCCCATTATATTCTATGAATATTTAGCCATCATTTATTTACAGGTACTAGAGAGACTGATGGCTAGAAGGGATACACATGCATAGACTGTGTCTCCGATTGGGTGCATCAACAAAAAGCTTGTGATCAATTGCTCTTGTAATATGTACATATAGACAAATATGGGCGTGACATAAGAAACAGTGAGATCTTATGTTTTATGGTGGTCAAAAAGGGACATTGTGTGATCTGAAACCATTTGTTACTCATATGTTAGACAAATAAATGCATCTTCCACTTCCAGAGGTCAAAAATGAAGTAAAGCAATTGACAGATTGGTAGAATTCTAATCTTTCCTATACCAGCTCATATCTTATGCCTCTGTAAGTACTATGTCATGATGCATTGACTGACATATCTAACGTATTTCTTGTCTGACTATTTGTCTACTTCCTTTCCCAAGATAAAAAAGTGTAATTCTCTTTTCACAGTGATGCCGGTGTTCATTATACATGTATTAATCAAGGACTGGGTTTGGGCTCCTTCCTAGAATCTGTCCAACATTGATCGGTCCCAGTGAGTATCCTGTTGCTAAGTAACCTTTCCTTTGTGAGGACCAGTTTTATCGCAGCAAACAGAAGGATTGTTTGAGGATTATTCTGAAGATGAAGGGACTCTTTAGGAGTTCTAGATCCAGCTGTCAGTATATAAATTTTGAATTTTCCAAAGTATTCCATGGGAAGCAAACAAAGGGAGTAGAAGACAGGAGAAAGACAGAGCAGTGCTTCTCCCCATCCCTTTTTTATCCCTTCTTCGTCCATTGCCAGTTCCTGCCCACTCAGTGTCTGCATGGAACCAGTTTTGCACAATCACAGCTACCAACTTGGGGCAATTTATACTGCTTCACTAGCTACACTTTCAGAAAGAAATCTTTACATGTGTACCATGCCAGTATTTTCACCACTGCAAAATTTAAGCCCTCTTTTTAACCTCTGATGCCAGATGCTGCTTTAGCCCAGCGTGATGATTGTTAAGGCAGTTGTTGAGATCCTTCTGAGTCCAGAAAAGCAGCAGACAGTTACACAGCATATCATTGCAGGCAGGAACTCAAGGACATTTTGCCAAGGTGAGGCCATCAGCTAAAACCTTTTGCTAATTACACTGCTATATATCCAGAATTCATCTGAACTTAACGAAGCTACTCAGAATTTATATTGCTGAAATGGGGAGCAGAATTTGGCCCGCTATAATCAAGAAACAAAACCTTCTGGTTACTAAGCATATGCCTACTTACTTAGACTGTTGGTAGGAATATGCAGGCGCATGTTCACTGGATGTTTCCACTGTCATCTGTTGCTGTTGACCACTGGCTTCCTGTGATGAAGATGCTACTGTCTGTGGAGAAGTATCAGCAACAACACCCTAGGGAATCAAATGAGAACATGAAAAACTTACTAATTTTACTCACTGCAGTGAATTACGTAAAAGAGCTCAGCACCAGCTCACCATTCCTGTATTTCTCTAGAGGTTGAGAGAGTTTGAGATAGTAGAACCACATGCTAACACAACAAACTCCATCAGTTTTAGAGAGCTAATCCAGCAACAASAAGCTTCCTTAGTGTACCAGCCCCTGTAGTACTTTGCTCTCACAGGCTGCAGTGGAAAATACCTCCACCTTTGAGGGCAGTTCCCTGCCCATGCAAAGCCAGAGGCAAAATGTCTGACTTCAGTGGAGTCTGGATTTTACCTCTTGTCTTTTTTAGAACATATGTATAGCTCTTCTGATTTTCACTTACCTACCCCAACTTCACAGTGAGTTCACATTTATTTTGTTTGATTTGCAATGCGATAAAGGCAGAATATAGGCCCACCGCTCTCTGCTTTACTACACATCCAACAGAATTTTAGCCGCCTTAGAAAAATACTGCAGTCCTCCACACACTGCTTTTATGCATGTTCCCTTAAAAAATAAATTTACTTCACACTACAGACTTTCATGTGTTAAGTCAAAGCTCCAATGAAGTTTTGTTTTATTTATACGTTTGCAAAAAAAATAGATAAGTAAACACACAAAAGATTATATGTATGAATTTAACATTATGCACTATTTCTTATCCTATTTAGACAGTCTGAATAATATTATTTTCAAGTATTTTTGTGCACTTTCAAAGTAAGCTGTATTTTCTTTCCTTTACTCTCATGCTTGATGTGTTGGTGACAGGAACAACACTAACAGGTCTCTTCAGAGAACATGCTTTATTACTGTATTGCATACAATAGAGCCAGAAGAGGGAGCACAAAGCACTTGCTTTGTTTTTATTTGAGTCCTGTGTAAACAACAGGTAGTTTATTTTAAATTATCTGTTAAAAATATCAGTTTCATTTTTCAGAAATTCTTCTTACAGACTGTCAGTATTATCTTTTTCTGTCTACTTCCTTGTCTTTATCCTTCTCCTTTTGTCCATCTCATCTTGAGATTGTAAGCTCTCTGGGGCAGAGACTATATATTTTGATCTCTGCTTGTGGAGCATTCAGCATAGTAGGGTCCTGGTTCATGATGCTACATGAATACAGATAAACATTAACAATAATCATCATCACTGGGTCAGAGCAAGACAGGCTATATATTCAGATAATATTTTGATTATTATAGTAGATAATTATGACATCACTTTACTTTAGCAGGCATGAATATACCAGTGGGTGATGGGGAGGAGGGCTCAGGAAGGATTAACTTAATTTCTCATTCGCATTGGTCAGCACAGTATGCAGCCAGTACTTCTGTATGAGCCACTCTCCATTCTACCATCTCCTTTTAATTTGGATTTGTATCTGCCCAGTTTAATACCTAAGAATGGCAATTGAAAAGAGGCACCCATGGCCCGTTTGTAAACAAACAAGGTTTAGGGCAAAATTATCCCGAGGCAAAAAAGTCTAAAACATGACCAACTCAATATGACAGAACAGTAGCAGCATTTCCTATGGGACCTCATTTGGGAATCTCAGCAATTGCAAAGAACTGGGAGAAACCAGGATGAGTCCACTTGACTGCTGGTGGAGCCATGCCAACAGTACCACTAACTCAGCATCCTCAAAGCACAGAGTAGTCATAGCACAAACTCCAAAGTCCACACAGCCGAAGACAGAAGTACAGAGACCCTGGCACGCCTCGCATTACCCCAGAGTAGGGGAGAAGTTATTAATAAAAGAGGGTAGCACCAAAGAGAAGCACACAGGGAAGAGGATGCCAAGGCTCCCTCCTCTCGCTGTGCTCAGTGGCTCTTACGAAGCTTCACAGAASTGGAGGCCAAGCTGACGCTCTCCCGGCAGCTTGTGGTCTACAGGGTTGAGTAAATACTTACTCATTAGACTGTCATCAGCATGACTCAGCCCCAAGGAGGGAGGGAGCGAATCCTTCCTCAAGGATGAAAAGCACTCAGTCAGTGCAGCATCCTCCATGTCTGTATATACAAGAGGAAGGTTTCCATTGCTCAATCACTTTTTCTGGTTGCTAAATGTTTCAGCAATTATCTATACTTGCTAAGGACCGCATCAAACCCTCTTGCAATCTTCTCTTCTTGGAATCTCTTTTGGGTTCGTGGTCTGCCTGCTGGGTTTGTTTTCCTGTCTCTTCCCATCTCCCTCCCAAGTACATGGGGAAAAAATAGTCATAATCACTGATGTTTTATTCCATGTCCTGCTGTACAACAAAACAAATGCAAAACAAGAACCCTTGCAAATAATTAAAAAAAAAAAAAAAAGTGGGGGAAAGAAAAAAGAAGGAAAAAGAAAGAAAGAAAAGAAAAAGAGAAAGAAATGTGCAGTCCTAATTTTAAAAGCTGGAAGCTTCCAGCCACCATTCCATAAAGTAACTCTAGGCCCCTTTCAAACAACAGGTGCAAGGAGGCATAATAGATAAGAGTTCTGCTACCCCTTCAGTCTACTTTCATGGATGAAGATACACTTACTTCAATAGGGACAGCTGTTGGAGGCACAGGAGTATACTGGGGAATGTAGGTCCCTTGCATAGGTGCAGCAGCAGTCATGTACTAGAACAAATCAAAGGCAAATGAATATTAGAAAACCACAATCAAGGTGCATAAAACCATATTAGAAGCATGACACTCTTTCAGTTTCCCGTTCAGAGTTTGTTGGTTAGTGCAAAGCTTATTATTTCTTTTAACTAAGGATTGTAGGCAATGGTAGGAATTTCCTAGCTATTAAAAATCATAGTCTTGAACTTCAAAGTCAGGTCATATCTGAATATAGACAATAGCAAGCATCCTGATGATAGATTCAGACTGTTTACACGGCTTCTAAAATTGAGAGACTCCTATTTGTACTTAGAAAAAAAMCAGTAGAGACATGATAGCAGCATATGTATATATATAGTGGTTACAGATACAAAACCAGTCTGAACAATCTTTTGGAATCTTATTGATCTTATCTAATGACACCTACAAAAAATGAAGCATGAAATTTGACAGGTTTATTCCAGTCCATATTTAACCTTATCAATAACAGCAGTTGAGTTTACAGAGATACGAAGCTGCAGGGAGGTGCAATCCGAGACAGGAAAAATAAAAGAAGAGGAARATGTATCTGGGAGTTTCTCCTTTTGTACACAGAATCCCTAGCTAAATTCTTATGGCTTATTCTTAATATCCAGGGATCTTTTCTATGCATTTTGAAACTTCTGCAAATTATTATTATTATAGCAACACTTTGTATTAGCTTCTCTAAAATACTGTCTCTCCCAAGCACTACAAGACAATCTTTTTTAAAACTAATGTGTGCATGCAAATTTTGCCATTGGTATGGCACTAATCTCTTTATATACAGCACTTCTTAAAAAGCTCTTGAACTGAATGCAACAGATATTGTTCAAATCTTCAAATAAACTATCAATATTAAGTTGTCAGATCTATATGTACTTTTCCGTCTACAATCCAGTCCCAACTGCATGTCTTCAGTGACAAGAATCTCAGAATGTGCCCAATCGCACAACTGACTGTACGACACTTCCACTACATGTTATCTTCAAAGACACACTGAAGATCTGAATCAACCCAAAACGTATTTGATGAATTTTAAAATGAGTTAAATATAGCTTTGCTTCCTGGCAGAGCTAGGAAGTGCTTGCAAGATTTTATTCCGCTGTTTATAGTAAAATTTACATTTAAAGCACTCTCTCACCTCAATTCTAAACTAACTGGATGGTTTGATATGCCTGTCACAAACACGCATTATGAAATTGCGTAGTGGGGTGCAGACTCTGCAGCAATGCTGGAGAAACGCCTTAGGGAATGAGAACAGCATATTTACGAATCCCACAGCTAAATTCTGAAGTCTTCATTCAAGTAAAAGAAAAAAAATTGCTTCAATGAAATTGTTTTCTACAGAAAAATAAAACAGTGAGGAACATAGGTGACATAGAATGTATACTTGCAATACGAGCAACATACTGTATTGAAAGCCATTACAATATTGTTGCTAAAATCCAGTGTTTTCCTTAACTTGAGCAAAGAGACGGGAGTGCCCCCAGTGTCTGTGTGCCTGTATCAGGCCACGATTTTCTGCAGCTCCTCTTCCTTGTTCTTCAGAAAGAGAATTGAATTCAATAGTTTTTTTTATGAATGCTAGCCCACCAAAGACATTAGGCCAGCTATCCCTATTGTACTCAGTACAGTCGGGCTATTCTCCTGCCTTACGGATTAGGAGCTAATGAGAATGTTACAGCAGGGTGTTCCAGAGCTGCTTCCGCTTCATTCATTCTGCTTTGTAATGTTGCCGTCACATGTTGGGACGACATCTGCTCCGTAGCATTGTTCTAAATGTGTCAATATTTAACATGAACCTGAAGCACTCATTCTTACAGTTCTGCAAAGAGCTACAAGAGTTTTAAATAGCTACGCAGGCTAGCTTCACTCTGACAAAAAAATATATAGATTTTAATTAAAACTGTTAATTTAAAGAATAAAGTAGCCTCATTCAACTTGGACTTCCTCAGAGTTCTTCCCTGAACCCAGCAGAAGATCCGCGCTCAGACTTTTATAAGATGCAGTTGTCTGCCATTCCCTTACATTCCACACAAACACATATGAGTTTTGATACACAGATATCAAGTTATTCAATTATTCAATAATTCAGACCGCTCCACTTTTTGCAAAATCCTTTGGCATTGAGTTCTGTAGCTCAACAATTGAAACTGTCTGGGAATCAACTGGTGTCTTTGCTGGCTCTACAAGCACTGCTCTCGGTAGTCGTGCAGTTCCTTACCTCTATTGTTATTGTTTTCCTCCTGAGGCAGATCCTGATCTTACTTGCCAGACTACTTCATGTTGCTTCCTTCTCTGCTACACAATCTCTAGGGGAAACTGTTCTGTTGACTTGAGTGTGACTGGTGGCCCTGGCCAACCCCTGCTTGMCCAGGTCTTTCCAGACACTCACACCTCCCCATACTCTCCCAGTTGAAATTTTTGCATGAATTTTAACTGAATTCAGCCAAACAGCAGGTGATTTACAGTGACGGAGACCAAAGTCATCTAGTTACTTGCCAGACTCCCTGAAGAACTGTAGGAATGTGACTTCTCCCCTGTATATAACATATTCTGCTTGTCTAAATGTCCACTGTAATGGTGGTTCAACCTTTTGGTTAAATCATCTAGAGGTCTACAATTGAAACACATGATGTGGGCCAAATTAGTTCTACCAATGGCATAAATGAAGTCACAGTTTTTGTGGCAAAGAATTTGGTCCCAGTAAAAGTTAGCCAAGGCTCAATCCTACAGAGTACTGCTGCTTAACAGCTGGGCCTTGACCACACAGCAGCAGACTGGTCTGTAGTACAGGTACAAACATTGTGCCCTTCAGTGGAATATCCAAACATATTTAATGTATTTATCTTTATGAATGTAAAGAAACCCTCATCATTTCATAAAAGAGTAACCGGGTCAACAATTAAACATGCTATCGGGGCTTGGAAYTGATTCTCAGTCTCCAGACTCTCACTTAAGGATCCATTGAGGTTTCTGTAAAAAACCTTACAAAACTATAAAGGACAACTCGGGCTTAATTCTCAGAGATACACAATTGGTCTTAAGTATCTAAAGTCCCCTCAGATGCACAGGGAGTTCCAGCTGAGACCACAGGAACTCAGGAGTGTCTGCCCTGCTGGATCTGTTTTCACCATGGGAAACCTAGCACTGAGAAGCTGCTTTAGTTTTGTTTACTAACAGTATAATGAAAAAGGAGGACAAATTAATTTTTGTTACAACTGACATTAGCTCAACCAAGTTCACATGTATTTCTTTCCTTTATGAACTACATAATCCTAATTCTCTGATCTCACAGGATAAATACCTTAAAGATTACACAGTGCTAAGGCATGATGTCAGTGTCAATACTTACATCACTGGCTTTGGATAATGCAAGAGTTGAATCTCTTGTCATGAATATTCACAGTTGCTTGTTAGCAGAAAGCTTCCTGAATATCGCTTTTCAGTAGCTTCCATACCCAGCACACACTGAGCCCACTGGAGTCTGTGTCTCTCCCTGGGTCCCCCTGCCCCTTTACCTCGCTATTTTGTAAAACAGTGTGCTCTGGATGGGTTGGAGTGAGCGCTGCCCATGCTGGGAGGTGGAAAAGAGCTTCAGAAAGGATTGTGAGATTCAGAAGGAAAGTGAAACATTTTATATCTACCCTGCTCAGGACCACCCAGGATGAAGATTCTGCTCTAAGGACATCCCTTAGCCAAGGGTCTCTGTAGTGATGCAGTTCCATGGGGACCACAGGTCCTGTAGATGCACATAGCCTGCACATGGCTTCCCATCTACCTCAAGAAACTAACATAACTTGGAAGTAGGCAGATRGCAAGCAAAGAAGACATCTATGTCAGAAGACCATCACCAAGACTTATTTTTTCCATGAAACACACTCACTAAAGTTCTTTATCCACATGAACGTGTGAAAGAGAGACAGCATGACTCACATGCTCAGCTTAGCAGTACCCAGCTAATTCCACTAAATATTAGTATTGTACGCACTGAAATGAGAGAATCTAAAAAATCCAAGTTGATTCTTTCTTTGTCATATGATTCTTCAGCTGTAATGTGATCGGTCATTCAACAAAGTTGTGCAAGGCAGAAGAAAATACTGTTCATTCTTCCACAACTGTACAGGCTTTGTGGGTCTAAAAGTAGAAGCTGCTTATTTCTGACAGTAAAATGAAGAGTGACTCTACAGGCACAGATGATGGATTTGGAGGGTATCAGGGAGCTTTTTTGGCACTCTGATTCTTTAAAAGCTGCTCATTTCTACTACAGAAAGAAAAAAGAGACATTGCTGATGGCACCATGCTCTTAATTTGTTTGTAAACTATTACTTTCTTCATACAGTATAGAGAATGTATGTTCTCAGCATTGAGGATGTGCAGTATTATAATATAACACATGCTTTACAATGCCTGACCGCTTAATTCAGACTGCACTTACCAGGGCACCAACTTAGCCTATATGCTACCTTAACAATTCTGCTCACATCTTGTCCAAAGGAGTTTTTGTTTTTACCTTTTTGAAACTGCTTAAGTATGTGAAAAAATATATAGCTAGAAAATGAGAACAGTAGTACACACTTACACCTCTGCTCTCCTCTCAGATATTACCCTCCATGACTACAAAGAGTTAAATGAAATGAGGTAACAAATGAATGAGGAGGTGGGTTAAGGGGACAAAATGAAACTGTGACAAGGATCACGTTTAATTCAGAGAGCAACACCAGTTCTTACAGATCTGCAAACAGTGAGGTATCCCAGCCTGGCTCCAGCAAGACTCCTGTTAAGCCTGCAGCAGACACTAAACCCATGAAGGTGGCAGGCATTGGGAAGAAAAAACCAAGAGGAAGGCAGCTGCCTGCACCGGGCAGAGTGAGGGAGCATGTTGCAGTAGGATAACACGTTTCACCCGTCAAAGGTGGAGCTCAGTGACCTGCAGGGAATTTGCAGGAGCTTTTACATTGAGACTATGGCACAGGTAATGTCCATTTATTCATTTGCCCTAGTAAACCTCTGGCCTGCCTTTCCTGGTCCCAGGTTAATGCAGAGTCAGGCAAGTGCTTAACAGCTGAGATGCAGAGCAAGCACCTCTTACACAGGTTACTAGTTACTGAAATTCAACTGAGACAGTGCCTGAAAGAGTGAGTGCCTCTTGCAAGACCCAGTAACTTCATTTACATCGCCAGAAGACTTTGGTCACACACTTTGTTTAAATTCTGAAGGTCATCATTAACAGAAAGTATAAGAAACCACCCTAAAGTACAGTTCTACTTATAGGCCTAGTTGCCTATAAAATAACACAGCTGTGATTAGAAGGTGGCTACTGGATATATGTTAACTCTCTTGGCCACTATGAGTACTGAGAGATTTTACAGTGACAACAGCTGATAACCTGATCAATGCTGAATAAGTTTCCTGGTATGAAGAAAATCGGGAAGTATTTACAAAATGAGACACTAACATGTAAGTTTGCAGTAGATTTGGAAACCTTGAACAACACTTGCTCAGAATTAGTAGGCTTACTAAGGACAAAGGGCAATGAGCAAGGATTAAATGTTAAAGAAGAGGTCTTTTATAAAATCAATGTGCAAATGCTGCTTTCTGGTGTTTCGCTTTGTTTTTATATAAATGTATATCTGTAGCAAGAATCAAAGATCGCTTTCCTTATTTCATCAACCTCCATGCTCCTGAGAAGGCACAGAGCCTTTTCAGTCAAGGTGAGAGCCAAATTGCAGAATCCTTCTACCAGCATACGGTAGCCTGCTGAAGGGAGATTAAATGGGATGTCCTATGTGAGTAAATGCTAACCCATGTGTCTTAAATGAGCAAGGACTCCACAGTCTGGTCTTCAGTAACTATTTGTGGTTTCGTATCGCTGCATGAGCTATAGCACAGTGCTAATGACTTAGCTTTTTAGGATTCTCAGAATTAATGCCAGGGTTTGTTTGTGTTTTTTTAAAACCATCTGAGAAGTCTAGACACTGCATCACTAACAGAATTATGTGAAAACATTTGCATTGCTGGAAAACTGAAGGAAATGAGACTGTTGGCTGGATTTATTTTTATAATCTTTTTTTTTTTCCATGAAGGAAACCTGCCCTCCCACTTCCAAATCTCTTCCCCTGTGAAGAACMAAAATTGCATCTCTCTTCGACCATTGTGAGGTGGTTATAACTTTAATGAAATATAGAATAAAACTGCTGCTTTTTTGTCCTTGGTTCCACCTTCTCATTTGAAAATACCCTGTCCTCCAATAGAAAAGAACATTGTCTTGCTGTGTCCTCTTATCCCATAGTCTGGCATGGACACGTAGGAACTCAGGAAGAAAAAAGGACCATCTAGTTCATCAGCGACAGTGGCAGTTCAACGAAATATAATATCCAGCCGCCACAGTTTTTACTTTAAACTTCAAATATCTTTTGCTACCCAGAAGCATTCTCATTTTCCAGCTCAATCCTGTAATTATTCAATGGCTGTTACTAATCTTAGTTCTTCCCAATTAAAGAATGTGAGAATAAAAGATATGGAGTTTTTGCATATATTACAATATTTTTGCTAATAATGATCAGCCTGGCCTAAAATATAATAACATAATGATATTTTACCACACAATTACCATAGCCCTATCAAGAATAGCACTGTCATTCAACAGAATCCCATCACTGGACCACTGCACTCATTGTTCAGCCAGAGAATAGAAATCTTTACAAGATTTAACCTTCCTTCCCTGCTGCTCAGTAATACAAATGTATTTAGGAACACCGGCTATCGCTTCCCTTTCAACCTTCCTAATGAGATGTTACCTAATTCTCTGAGCAAGTTAAATGAAGGTAGAGAGTATAATAACTTCAAGAACTATATTTACAAACTAATCCCCTTTTCTCTTCAGGAGTTCTAAGCATCCTTCACAAATCCCTACCTTTGGAAATCAGAGAAATACAAAGGTATAGAAGAAAGTGCAGATGAGCTAAACCCCCCACAGCTAACAGGTTTTTTCTTTATTTTAGAAATTCAGGCCTGCTACTAAAGCAGAGCGATCAGGACTAATCAGATAAAGACTATTTAGAGTAAACAAATGTGAGAACAGTCAGATCACCACATACAGCCGTGCACCATGCTCTCACTAGTGTACAAAATCCCGTGTTTGTAAAAACTGCAGTAAATGCAAACAGCACTACAGGGACATCTCTAGAAACAGATAAATAAAAAACTGGCTCATTTGTTTTAACCACTTTTTAGTGTCTAAAGGCTCGCATTACAAAGGAACTTGGTGAAAGTCTCAAATCGCTTTCAGATATCTCACCAATGTCTGAAAAGGGTGAAAATGGAGGAAAACCCAACAGGATGTGAAAATTGTATCTTTCATTAAAGGCAAGTGAAACTTCTTTATAACAAGCTGTTCATATTATGTTTATCAGTTTATACACAGCTATGGAACTCGACCTCAGGGTGCCAATGATCCTTGTAGTCCATATCAATGTACCTAGGCCCATGATATTTTCAATCTTGTCTTCCTTATGACAAAGCCTCCACTGTAGGCAGGGATCCATGGAGGCTGTACAGAAATGTAGACTGGTTCTCCATGTATGGCTGCATGTATGAATAGCCTCAAGATGTGAAAACTGTTTTTTTGCGTAATTCTAGTAATGCCATGGGTCTGATGGATACATTTGCAAGAGAGCAAGACTATTCCTATGCTTAAAACAAAGACCAAGACTCTGGTGTTTTGTTGTACTTTCAATTCTTAATTCTTCAGTTCTCATCCATTTCTCTACAAAAGGGGTATTTTTTTACTTACTCTAATACCCTCTATGGACCTGTTCTGTGAATGTACATTATGAGATCTCTGGGGCAAGTTTTTGAGCATGGGTTAGTGCATGATTTATTACAGACTGTCTTGTCTGCAGCACCCTATATAAAACCAGGGTACAGTGACTATATCCTAACAAAAGAGTATACTGCATCAGTCTTGGTCAGCCAGGGTCGGTAATCACTGAGGTTCTGTCACATTTATATTCTTCTTTCAGATCCTGTACCCTGAAGAATAAAGGGATGATGCAGCAGAATTATAACTGCTTCTTCTGACATAAAAATTCCCTATGCAACCCCTCAGTTGGAAATTCTTAGGAATTTCCATCTGAATACAATTCTTTCAATTAGTCCCTGATGAATGGCTGGCTGCTAGTAAGATGAAGGAAGACTGATCTGTACATTTTAATATTTTCAACAT
Organism: Oceanodroma leucorhoa; assembly: GCA_030449065.1. Lineage (NCBI taxonomy): Eukaryota > Metazoa > Chordata > Aves > Procellariiformes > Oceanodroma > Oceanodroma leucorhoa. The sequence continues at coordinate 4,601,481 of JASVER010000053.1, forward strand.
AAGTGAATAAATAAATGTGTCAGTGAAACTCTCAACACATGAGCACATTAAGCTATTATTAATAACATATCCATTTATATGAACAAATAATTGCTTTTTAGAGGTAAACACGTCTTCTAGAGGCTATTAATTCTCCATGAATTTGAAGAGTCTGAAGAGAAGCAGACTACTGTGTGCAAATGTCCATACTGTATGGATGAAGTTGCTGTTAAAACAACAGGAGAACTGCTTAGACTTGTTAAATAACAGTTGCTCATCAATCACATATACCTTCCATTTGTTCTTTGAGACCAAACATAAGAATGGACAGCTCATGGGCCAACTGTCCAAGAATGAAGCAGATGAAAGCAAGGACAACTACAAGCTAAAAAAAAAAAAAAAAAAAGGCACAGTAGAAACACACAAAAAGTCACCTGATTATTAGTATTTCTAATTACCCTAGAAACAGGAGGAGTTTCATCACCTCCTGCATGAAAATGCAGTTATGCCTGACAGATGTAACAGATGTAAGGCAGTAAGATAATAGCATGACACCACCGAAGTACACTTTGGACGTTCTTAAGAGCAGCTGAAGCACAGTATTGCTCAGTCCTTTGTCTCTAAAAGATCCCTAGAATCCAAAATATTTGGTAAACTGTAATGAAGGATATCACTGGCTTAAAAAAAGAAAAGAAAAGAAAAGAAAAGAAAAGAAAAGAAAA